>BSDZ01000014.1:65000-72500 GCA_030268105.1 Volvox africanus | reverse complement strand
TACTCCAGCAGCTCGCGCTCCTCCTGACCAACGTAGAACTGGACCAGCACCCCCTCGAAGGCCTCAGAGATCTGCAGACACAGACGGACAGATAGACAGACCCAATCCCCAGGTGGCGGCGACAAATGAGAGGGACGCGGGCGGGGGGCTCACACAGTGGCTGATGTACACGAGCACATAAGCCAGAGTGTGTGTGTGTGGGGGGGGGGGGGTAGCAAGTGTTAGGCTGACTCCACGTAGCGAGCACACCAGGGCCGTCGTACACACATCGTACATGACATCACGCCCAGGATCCACTCACCCCAGCAGCAGCACGCCGGCCCCTACCAAGAGACCCTCCCCCCTTTCCCGACGGCTCACCGCCCCCTCAAAGGCCACCTTGACGGCCTCCTCCTGGGCCTCGCGCGCGCGATCGCCGGCCTGCGTGTGCGTGTGTGTATGTGGTGGGGCGGCGAGGGTGTCACGGGGGGTTCATGCGCACATGCCCATCAGGCTCATCGGGCCGGCGGCACCGGCGACTAAAGGAACCGCCGTCAAAGGGGGAGGGGAGGGGAGTGCGAGCGTTCGCGTTCGCGTTAGCAGGGACATTTGAGCAGCTGTCGGCACAGGTACCGCGGCGCCCGCCGCCCGCCCCCGGGCCTCCCTCCCCTCCCCGGGCGCCCGCCTACCTACCCGGATGGTCATGGAGTCCTTGGCCGCCTTGGCCTGCTGCTCCGCCCTCACCCGCGCGCGAAAGGCCTCCAGTCGCCTGCGGGCCTCACTGGCACTCACGGAGTCGGCCGCCTCCGCGTCGTCATCCTGATCAGGAGCGGGGAGGAGGGAGCGGGGAGGCGGGAGGAGCGAGGAGGGAGGAGGCGTGTTTTCGTGATGGCGCGGCGTCGTCGAGAGGGGGCACGCGGCGCTACTGCTCCCTTACCCCCTCGTCTGCGCCCTGACGCCCGGCCGCCGCCGCCGCAGCGCCCCCGCCGAACGCCGCCGCCATGTCCCTCTCAAATCGGTTGGTTGCAACCACCGCCTTGATGAGCGGCGCCACGTCGCTCCGAAGCCCCGCCAGCGCCTCTTCGTCCGACAGAATGCGCTTCAAATGCGCCTTCGTGATCTTGCAGAAGGTCAGACACAGCATCTGTGACAAGGAGGGAGAAGTGCATGTGAAAGAACCGGGGGTTGGAAAGGGGTAACGATTCAGTTGTTCGGGAAAACACATGATGTTAGTCACATGATACGGCGCAGCACGGCGGCACCCGAGAGGCGTTTCACCCCTCTGAGGTGGAGGGCCACCTCTCCTGCCGGGACCAGAACGGACGGGACCGGACCGGACCGGGGGCAGCGTGTGGGCGCTGCATATGGGTGAGCACATCTCCATCCCACCGGACCTCTCTCCTCCTCCAGGGACTGCGGCTCCTGCCCCCTACCAGACGACACGATACAGCCCCAGTTCCCCCCTTCCCCCCGCCCCTCTTGTGAACCCCCCTCACCTGCGGCATCCGCCACTGATCTGGAAACACGCCCCAGACCTCGCGCTTCTCCTTCATCCGGTCGCGAAACCAGCCGTACCGCTGTTCGAACTTGTCCAGCCGGGTCGCGTGCGCCGCCGCCACCGCCGCCCCCCGGTCGTCCGCCGCCGCCGCCGACACCGTCGCCACTCCCACCGCCCCTCCGAATGCTGACTGGTAGATGTTCATTTCTCGATCGCACATCCAGTCCATTACCTGATCCTGGACCTGGCGGGTGGGGTCGGGAGGGGCTGGTCTGGGGGGGGACGAGCACACGAGCCCTGATGCTGCCACCGTAGAAGCGCCGCTCTAGATGTGGGGTGGTGGAGTCAGGGAGGAGGCCAGGGAGGGCGGCAGGCCCCCGGCATGCCAGACATGTGAAATGGATGTTGAGAGGAGAGGCGAGCACCAGCTGCCCGTTCGCAGCCCCCACCCTATGAGTCCCCCCCTGCCCTCCACCTTCTTTCCCAGTGCAGCCACCACCAGACACGCGGTGGCCAGTCGCTCGAGGTTCTCGGGCGGCATCTTCACGCCGTCGTTGGCGGGGCCGCCGACCAGCAGCTTCAAGTCGTCCAGCACGGCAGACTGAAGCCGGGACTCCACCGCCGCCAGACGCCGAGAGAGAGACCGGACCTGAGCAAGGGGGAGGGGGGCGCGGAGGGGAAGTCCACCCCACGAGAGCGTTGACAAATACCGCTGTAGAGACGCCGCTGTGCGATATGAAGGATACGTACCGCGAGGGTGGAGGAGGACGTGTCGCTCCGTTCGAAAGGGGAGAGAAGGTGGACACGTGTGAACGTAAACTAGGTAGCCGCCAAGGCCGCAGCATCAGAAGCCCGAACAAAGTAATGAAAACCTTGCTGGTGTTGGCGGTGTTGGCGGCGATGAGGTACCGCAGGTTAAGGTAATCGGGGGGTTCACTGAAGCGTAAAGGAATCTGACAGCTGAACGCTGGTGCTGTCATGTGCGTGAACCCCCCAACCCCCTTTGCTTAACGAAAAGAGCTCCTCGACCCCCTCGACCAGCCCACCCCCAGAACCAGCCGGAGGCGGGGTTGAAAGAGGGGCCATGCAGAGGGAGAGAGGGCGGGTAGGAGGCACCATACGGAGCGGGGGCTGGCCCCTCCAGGGGTGCGGCGCTCCGGACCCGGGAACGAGGACCGTGAGCAGCCGTATGACTTGAAATGACCACCAATGGCGGAAGATCTACGGCGTGACGCGCTGGCGGTAACCCTTCTCCGTACCCCGTGCCGTCATCAACCCCGTGACCCACCAAGTACGGGGGTGAGAGGCACCGGGGCAGGAGGGAGCAGGGCCCACACGCGTCTGTCACACCACAGGGGGTAGGGGGACGCAGAGAGGCTAACGTCCGCAGTCCGCATCTCCGCCTTCTAACCATCGTTTCGCCCTCCTGCTGCGGGGTCCAGCTAACCGTGTCCTCCCTCGTGTAACCCCCTCTCCCCCCACCCCCGCACCTTAGGTATAGCCTCGTACTGCTGGAAGTACTCCATGAGCTGATGCACCGCCTCCACCAGGTTGGCGCATTTGCGGTACTGGTCGCGGCGATCGCAAACGGCCTCGAGATCTGCCGACGCAGTGGAGCGGCGGAGGGGGGGGGAGGAGCAGGTGGGGGAGGAGGGAGGGAGGAAGACACCCTCCACCAGCATCGAGACTGCCGGGTACCTCCCTTCCCCCCTTCCCTCGTCGTCAACTCGCCTACCCAGTTTCCCAAAACCCAAAACCCTAAGTCCCCTACCCTTCCTGCAACCCACCCGTCACTGCCGCCGTGAGCATGGCCAGCCTTCGGAGTGCTGTGATGGAGTTTGTGAGGTGCCTCTTCGCATAGTCCAGCTTCTTAATGTCGCGGCAAATCTCCTGCACCATCGCCTCGCTCTCCTCCGATTTGCGCTGGATGTCGCGGATCTTGGTAAACAGCTCCACAATTTGGCCGTGAGCGACAGAGAGGTCCTGTCTACGGGCGGAGGGAGGGTGGGCAGGTGGTGCACTGGCGAGGCAGGGAGGGAGGCAGGCTGGGACCCCGCCGGCGCCGGGACAACCATCCTGACCTGGCACGAGCGTGCGCGCCGCCCTGAGACCGGACCGCGTTGAAAATCTCCTGGTCGACTTGGTTTATCTGGGGAGAAGCGAAGACAAAGGCTGGATGAGTGGAGGCCAAAGCCTAGTATGACGATATTTCCTTGCCAGCAACAATCACGAGCTGTGGACAGGACGTCTATAAGTTAACGCACCTGCTTCTTGAGGACCAGTACAAATTTGTCAAGATCCGTCAGGCTTGCCTCTACACGCCAGCAGCACAGGGTAGCGTGCTCCACAGTCAACAACTATGTTCGTGCAACATTGAGATGCTCAAAGAATCTATGTATTCGCACCATCTGGGTATAGCTGGTTAACGAGCTTCGTAGGGTCGAAGTCCTCCGAATCAAATAGGTCAGCTCGCTTGCGTGACGGCACTCGTAAAATCGTTGGATGCCGCTGCATGCTTGCTTGCTGATCCAAACTGGTTCTTCGATCCATACTGCTTCTTCCCCCGCTGGGAGGAGAGGCCCCAACCGAAGGAACCGGACCTCCACGTGGTGGTATAGTAGCCATTTCTAAGCAAAAGGATCTGCAGCTGGTAATTGTGTCGGTTTAAAAAGTCAGGAGACAAGTTCTCGTATGGGAAGATACATTTATCCTGCAGAAAAGAAGGCTGAATAACGTCCGGTACCTAACATCTTTTTAGGCATACACTACATCTACACGCATGGCTTATTTCCGCCTGCTCACTCAGCCTTACGAGTTACGACAGAGAATTTCGTTGGTCGTGAAAACAGCCAACTGTTATCGCAGCAAAAGAATATACGTCAAAACCAACTTGATTTTCGTTTGCCTATAATATTATTGCAAGGGTGATTGATTTTATAGGCCTGTCGCGCATGCCAACATATGGTGAAACTTTGCTTGAGCGATGCTATCCCGCTTTCTTTCCAAAGATGACGCGCTCAAGGCCTAGCCCTGAAATATCATTATTTAAGCTCTAATTCAAATTAAAACTTTGCTTGGATAACCTCTTGCGCACCATGCGCTGACAGGCCAAAACATCTTCTTCATAGGAGCTGTCCCCATAATGGGGTCGCAGGCTTTGCGCACTGATTTTGAGTTAGAGGAGGAGGACCGTTTTTTTATCAGTGGTGTGGAAAAAGTTGGGAGGTCGCGGAATACATACGAACATCAACTGCGGAAGCGAAAGGTCTTGGTGGGCGTGCTTATCGCTGTATGCTCCCTCGGCCTGGTTGCCCTCATCATCGGTCTTGGGTGGGGCCTTAGCCACCGGAAGCTGGATTACGTGTGTCCTCGCACCTACGACCCCGGTAACACGGACCTTGTCTTTTACGTGATTGGAGACTGGGGCCGGGCGGGCAGCGAGGACCAGCAGAAGGCGGCGCGCCTCATGTCGGACGTTTCGCAGTGCATGCCGCCCAAGTTTGTCATCAGCACAGGAGACAACTTCTACCCAAGTGCGTTTGTGAAGGGGGAGCCGCGTGGGAGGGGGGAGGGTACGGGAAAGGTTGGAGGCGCCGACCAGATAGCTCTCCAAAGTGAAGGAGGCAAAGTTACAGAGATGAGGGGGCGGAGGAGGTTACGTGATCGATACGTGACGGGCGATTTTCACTACCTCAGCGGTTTGCCTTCTCCCCCCCATATGCCGTAACCACCACCGCGGGTGACCACGCCTTGTTGTGCCCCGTGACACTCCTTCCTCCCAGTGCCCTGCTCCCAAGACTCCTGACCCCTCTCACCCTTCTCCCCCCTGTCCGCCCCTCCCAACACACACACACACACAGGCGGTCTCAGCTCCCCCGCCGACCCCCAGTTCCAGCAGTCCTTCACGTCCGTGTACTCGGCGCCGGGGCTGCAGGTGCCCTGGTACGCGGTGATGGGGAACCACGGTGGGTGGGCGGGTGCGCATTCCCCATTGTGTCCGCCCGTCCGGGTGTACGACGTCGTCATCGTCGTGGTGTCCGTCACATTGACAGCTAACTCTGCTACCTCGCCGCTGAATGTCACTTTGCGAATTCGGGTGGTGGGCGGTAAAGAGGGGGCGACTGAAAGAGGGATCCAGGGACCCACGGGTCGGTCGCACATCCTCACCCCTCTTGACCCCGTCCCCTCACCCTCCCCCCCGCCTCGCGGCCCTGCAGACTACGGCGACTCCGCGGACGATGCGACCCTCACGAGCTGCCTGTCAGCACCCACCTCTGAGAAGCAGTGCGAGGGGAAGTGCTGCATAAGCCCCTTCTGGCAGACCGTACCGGAGCTGGCGGCGAGGGACGGCCGCTGGAACGCCACTCTGGGGAACGTGGTCACCCGGACCTTCCTGCTGGGGGCTGCCAGTAGCGCTAGCGGCAGCGGGGGGACACTGGATATTCTATTCGTGGTGCGTGTATGTCGTACTGCGGTTGGGGAGAAGTCCGGCTCTGCTGCCAACTGTTGGGGGGTTAACGGAGCACAGCTGGTCTCGTGTATGTATAAGGGGGAGACGAACGGTCAAGCGATTATTGGTATCGGCTATCTGATAACCGCTTAGCCGTACATATCAACTTCGACGGGTGCTTTAGGGTTTTTTCTTTTTTTGGTCAAACTCCCCTGACGCAGGACACGGTACCCATGATCTACCAGTACGAGAGCCGCAGGTGGGCCTCTTTTCTGTACGGCTTTAAGAACCAGAGCGCCCACGTGGAGGACATCAAGGCCTCTCTCGTCAGGCAGCTGAATACGTCACTCGCCGGCGGCTCCAAGTGGCGGTTGGTGGTTGGACACCATCCCGTACGGTCGTACGGCAGTCACTGCTCCCAGGTGCAGGGACGCTACTGGATCTGAGGGTGGCAGCATGGAAGGCGGGACCAGATGTGCCATGTGGGATGTGGGCACGAGTGTGGGAGTACGGGTATTTAATGAGATAAGTATGACAATGAGGTTGGCCGGGATGGATTTGGTTTCTGGGAGAGAGATGTGATTTCCCCCGGCCCCGGGCCTCCCAATGCTCCACTGTTCCTCCCAACCGAGCAACTGTCAACTTCCATCTGCCCCCTGCTCAGCCCGACCCGAACGACTGCATGGACATGGCCTTCCTGCGCCCCTGGCTGAGGGAGTACCGCGTGGCTGCCTACCTCAACGGACACGAACACGACCAGCAACTCATCAAGGTAGGAATGGCCCTGGGGGGGGGAAGGGGGGGAGAGTTGGGCGGTAGCGTGTCACGGCGTGTGTGCGTGTGTTTTTGATGGGGCCCCCATCAGCACAGTTGACCAATCATGTAATCACCGCCATCTGAGCGGAGTGCTCCCTCCGCCCCAGTCCTTGCACGCCGTACTCCGTCCCCACCCTAGTCCTTGCCCGACTGCCTTCCATCTGCACTGCACATTCGCGGCCCCCTCCCCCTCCAGCTGGGGGGGGGGACTTCAACTCCATTGCTCGCCCTTATCCCCGCCCCCCTCTCCGGGCCCTCACAGTCCGACACCGACCCTGTATATTACGTCACCAGCGGTGCTGGCTCCGAAACACGGGCGGGGGAGTTCGACAACCTGGATTCTGATGAGCGGTCGAAGGACGCGTTGTTCCTGTCCGACAAGCAGGTGGGGCGGGATGGGGAATCTAGCGACGGCGGGTGGTGGAGTGGTGGGTTGGGGGTGGTGATGAAGTGACACGGTTTCGCGGTCGTGTGCCCCCCCCCTTTTGATTACCCCTACCTCTCACAGCGACCACTCATTTCTTCCCCTCGGCCCGTTCGTCCCCTCTCATCATCTTTCCCTTTCTTGCGCCCCCTCGCCCCGCGTCTTAATGTGTGCCCCGCTTCCTTCTTTCATAACTGCGCCGTACAACACCCTTCCAGGTTTTCCTCTCATTCCCGCATGCCCATGCCGTACACTTCGACTGTCGTTCTGCCATTACCCCACATACAACTTCCCGACAAACTCCATCCTTCTTCCAAATTCCACACATATTCC
>BSDZ01000014.1:12500-60000 GCA_030268105.1 Volvox africanus | reverse complement strand
CGATCCCCCTAAACCCCCTGCGCCGCCCTCACCACCCCCATCTCCGCCTTCACCCCCTCACCCTCCACCTCAGCCGCCCTCCCCGCCCTCCCCGCCCTCCCCGCCTTCCTCGCCGTACAATGACGCAAATGCTTCGAAAGTCTCCAAGCCAATGGTGCTGGGGATAACGGCTGCCATTGGCGTGTCAGCCGCAACATGTATGTGCGTGTGGGGTTTACACACCGTATGTAGTGTGTATGTGGCTAGGGTTGCCCCCCTCCCTCCTCATCTCCCTCGCGTCCCCTGCCTGGTCTAGGAGTGAATCTTCGCTGGATGAGGCGACCTGGGTCGGTGGGTCGGTAGCCAGCTCCCTTCCCCGCATCCCCTAGGAGTGGGGGTGGCTTGAGGACCCCAAGCAGGGTCCGCACATCATCACCTCCGTCTTTCCGAATGCGAAACCCGAACGCTCATCAGCCCCCCAATCGCATTAACACAAACACACACAAATTGGAAACGCAGCAAACTACTCCCGCCCCTCATCTTCCCCCGCCCTGTCCTGCCCTGCCCCGCCCTGGCCATCCCCCCCCCGCCCTGGCCTGTCCTCGCCTCGGTTCATTTGCTGTGGTGCCCTGGCGGCTCCCGCCCGGATGGATGCAAGCAGTGGTGGTTTGCATCTTTGTGTGGGCGTGCAAGAAGCCCAAGACGTCCGCCACTGCCGGCGGTGGCAAGTACGGCTCGGTGCGGAATACCTCCCAACCCGAAGTAGTGTACGACAACCCCGCGGCAAGGCATCATCCCGCAGAGAGACAAGGTCGTGCACATGCCAAACATATGGATAAAGTATTTGACGACTTGCTTACCCGTAAGAAACCACACAGATAATTATTTGACGAGCCGCTTGATACGGCGGAGCAGCGCGAACTGCATATACGTGAGCAAGACCGATGGGGGCGCTGCTGACTTCCCCCGTTTAAGCGGTATAAGCGGTATGACTTATTTCTGCTGCCGTACACCTGCTGGCAATGAGGTCTAGGAGGAACGGGGGCAGCTGAGGCGAATCCACGACTGAGGGGCAGCGGTTACCAGTTAGCGGTTACATGTGCATGGGACATATGTACCGACCCACCGACTCGCCGACCAGGACTGATGCGCCAAACTTTATTTCTTTCTCCGAAATGATTTGGGTGGCATGGAGGCCGATATTACAACCCCCCTTCTTTGGGTGGGTGCCCCCTGAGGTGCTCCACGCTAGTTGAGCGGGGCCCCCTGAGGTTCTTCATGTCGGGGCCCCGCCCTGTAGGCTTGCCCATGTGTGTGTGTGTGTATGTGTGTGTGTGTATGTGTATGTGTGTGTGTGTAGGATAGGGGGGTACATCACCCGTGGCCACTAACCTGGCAGTCCCTACCTTCCCCGGTGTTTCGGGGCACCCTAATCCAGTCTCCCATGCCGACTTCTCCAAAATCAGTGTTTTTCCCAGGTTCAGCACCCACCACCAGCATCCAGCGGAATCTGCCGAATCAACTAAGGCGTCAACTCCGCTACTGGTCAGCTCGCAGGTCTCTTTAATTGGGGTCGTCACCGTCCACCGACGTGGGGGCACCCTACCCTAAAAATTCGGGTCTTTGGCCCGCTCTCAGTCGGGGTAGAACCTGGAACATGGAACACTGGAAGTGTGTGTGTTTGTGTGTTTACGCGCGCGCGCAGGTGTGCCTGTAAATGTCAACGACAAAAATCATACATAAACTATCACACGGTACAGATATTGGAAGCCCTGCCATTTTCCGGTTTCATGGAAGTCGACACCAACTCTTGTGGGTTTCATTACCGGGCCGGCTAGATGTGTGTGTGTGTGTGTGTGTGCAAACTATCTTCACCCCTAAAACATGTAGACAGGGACCGGTGTTTTTCTCAACTTATCAGTTATTCCTTCGTAACTCCACCCCAAAGATAAAAAGAAAAGTATATGTATGTGTGTCTTGGAATCCAGAACCAGTAACCAGAACGATTTGTCGGGGCTTCGGCTGGAGGTGATGGATCGTACAGAGTGTGCTATCCTGCTGGGGTGTTTATGAATGGGTAAGTATCAATCGGTACGGGCTGATCAATTATTTGAACATTTTCTACTGGGGATTATGCCTCGGTTGGATATAATAGGGATACCGAAAACTATTTATTGAGGGGGTTTCTGGAGACAGGCCCTGGTTCAAGGTGTAATATCCAGGGGATATACATCCACGGGTAATGGCCAGGATGGACCGTGTCAATCTGGTCATCTTCCGATTGGACATTTGCTTAGGCGGACACAAAAGAGATACAAGACAAGGTCCCCCTCCTGCTGTAGGGACACCGGTAGAGATTGCTTCCCCGGAGGCCTTTCTTCCCAGAAAATGTACGAATGTACGAATGCATGCGAATGTACGAATGCATGCGAATGTACGAATGCATGCGAACGACAAAATGTAACTACCCCAAAGCTGTTGCTCTTCCCATGTAAAGACAAAAAAGGATTCCTATGGTTAGTTTACAGTCAATGACAAGCAGTTACACCAGGACAGTGTGGTTCTCCAGCCTTATGGCCCTCTGCATGTGCATGGACTTATTGATCTTTAGCACAGTTCCATTCACAGAGACCATTTCCACCCGGTGATGTGGTGGGCAGCAACCACAAGTGGATGATACATGGAGAGAGATAGTGAGACGCGGGGAGTTATCCACTGCTCGGTGAGCCTTCATGGAACCGAGGCAAGGTGGTATTTGGGGGTTACTACGTTCTCTCATGCTCTGACAGAGCACAAAAAGCCCCCTAACCTTTTTGCCATTGTAACTTTGTAACCACTGTAAGGGAAAAGCGGTTTTCGTTACTTCACCTGTACCCAAAGTCGGACTCACTCATGTTTGCCGAATTGAGAGATGCCTTTGGACTGTTGCCAGAGCGCAACAGGTCAGCCTCGTTCACGGCAGCACCGACGAGCAGATGCTTCCCCTGCACGGTAGCAGGGTCTCTCCCCGTAGTCCTACCTGATGTTAGTGCACGTTTTGCCAGCAGCAACGGTGGTAACAGTAGCAGCGGCATAGCTCTTGCATCCAGTAAACGTAGGTGGCAAGCTTGCCGGCTGTGAAGGGTGTTATTATTATGTTTGCCATCTGGTATGTATGCGTCATGTGGACACATAAAGAGAGGGAGAAGCGAGGGACTCGGTTTGGAGAGAACACTTCGGGCACCAGGGGACCAGGGACCAGGGACCAGGGACCAGGGACCAGGGACCAGGGACCCAAGGGGTCAGCGAATCACAAAGCAGTCGCGGACGGCGGCTGCAGCCCCCGGCAGCAACAACAGTGTCACGGCAATATCTCAGACACGATTATCTGCTACCAACATTGTTAGCTTCGTTCCTTCAGCGTCAGCAGCAGCAGCAATAACATAGGGCCCTGAAAGATGAAGATAACAGCTTGCAAGGGTTGGCAGCTTGCTGACACTTGGCTGTATTCGATGAGTTTGGGCCTTTGGGATTTTAGGTTCACGATTTTACGTATTGCATATTTTACGTTTCACTTTTCAGTACAGAGTTTAGCGTTGGGGTTTGCTGATTACTGGATAGCTGACTGTCGCCTGTGAATTGACACTATCATCTCGCTCGAATTTCATTTCACGAATGTGTTATTCACCATTAATCCACGTGAGATATTTATTATAGTTCATGAAGTTAAGTATATATTTATGTATACTTAACTTAATGAGCTTAAATAAATATATATAAAAGAACTTAATCATGCGGTTTGTATATAAAAATATATATAATATAATAAATATAATATAATATAATACATATATGTTATGTTATATTATGTTATATTATGTTATGTTATATTATGTTATGTTATATTATATTATGTTATGTTATATTATATTATATTATATTATATTATATTATATTATATTATATTATATTATATTATATTATATTATATTATATTATATTATATTATATTATATTATATTATATTATATTATATTATATTATATTATATTATATTATATTATATTATATTATATTATATTATATTATATTATATTATATTATATTATATTATATTATATTATATTATATTATATTATATTATATTATATTATATTATATTATATTATATTATATTATATTATATTATATTATATTATATTATATTATATTATATTATATTATATTATATTATATTATATTATATTATATCATATTATATTATATCATATCATATCATATTATATTATATCATATTATATTATATCATATTATATTACATATTATTATATTTATTATATATTATTAAGTTTTTGTATATGTTATTTAAATTTATCTATCTATCCATCTATCTACTGATCTGCCCAGATAGTGGCAGCCGCACAGAGACCTTTCAGCTAGCTAGCATTCAGCAGGGGAGAGCTGCAGCTGCCGACATTGAGAGATGGTTTTAATGTATAGACCAATTGATAGATAAATGGATAGATGTCTGGGGAAGATATATAACTCCCCTGAAACCCCGAGCCGGAAGTGTAAAGCCGGGAATGTATAAACCTATCTATTTATCCAATATGTTTCAGGTGCTTGCGACCGAGGTATGCTTGCACGTACGTACTTATGTGCATATAAAAATGGTACGTATATAAGGAATAGATCCTTCTGAAATGCATTAAGTTGGTCATTAGCTAGGTGGGCAAGGAAAGCCAAAACTCATTACAATTGCAATCCCTGCTGCTGCAGCGTCTGTATTTTTGGAGGCTGACTATAGTTGGACTATTTTCAGAAATAGCCGATTCGACTATAGCCAACCAATAGACGATTCTTTTAGACGATAATAACATCGACTATAGTATGAGACTATAGTCCAACTATAGTCGTCCTAGCTATAGTCGATGTCAGCTATAGTCGATGCTAGCTATAGCTGATCAAACTATAGTATGATCAGCTATAGCCGACATTGACTATAGCTTCGACTATAGTCCAACTATAGTCGAGGTAAGTCGTCCAAGCTATAGTCGATGCCAGCTATAGCTGATCAAATTATATTTTGCAGCGGTCGGCGGAGGCCATGCAATTGCTGTACGGGATTCAATCATTATCCGGTTGTATACATTACAGGGGTACATATCATACAGTCATAGCCCGACAGCACCACCTGCCTTGGTCCTCTCTTTGTCCCGGCCTCCTCCTCCTTCACATCATTCTCACAAATCACTGACATCCCAACTTGGCCTTGTTGAACAATGCCATCCTACTTCACCAATCGTCTCTCTTCACCTCTGCTGGTCGTGCCTCCCAGCCCCACACCTTTACTTCCAGAATCATCGGCATTCCAACAAGGCCACCCTACTTCACCAATCCGTCTCCCTTCACCTCTGCTGGGCGTGGCTAAAAATCAATACAATCAGAGAAAAAGTTTTGAAATACTTATATAGGATTTTCAAGAAGCTAATTAATGCCAGTGCTAAAATTCAGGAAAAATAACCGATATTACCATCTTCACCGTCAGAATAATTTATTTGACGGGATTACCCTTATCTGTGTTTGAGGTGCTTTTGACAGTCGCAGGGGCTCCCAGCCCCACGCCTTTACTTCCATAGCAGCCATGGCGGCACCCAGTCGCACGCTGACCTGGCAGGGACGTAGGGACTGCATTCCCATCCCCTCCTCCCTCACTGCTTCTGCCACCTCGTCTGGCACTACGGGCAGCAGCTCCTCAGGGGGCGGCCCAACGAGGTTATTCAACACAAACTGTGACGTTTTGTCGTCATCCTTAGGATCTACCGGCTTCATATCAGAGGCCCCACGTTTCCCCACAATTGGCCGCGGGGTCCGAACAATGCAAACACGCTCGATGACGGACTCCAAGGGGATGCACCCAAAGGAGGCATGTGGTGCACCAGGCTTCCTGCAGCGGGGGTGGGGTGGGGGTGCGGTTTTGGGTTAGGCTTGAGTCCTCTGTTTTTGCCGTCCCTTTGCCACCCACCACACCTGTACCATTTCAACGGTCGGAGGTGAAGCTCCCTGTTCCAGTCCTCCTTGGGTGCTTCGAACCACCTCACATACACCAAGTCATGGGTATCCTGTGTGTGTGTAATGCTGAGCAGAAGCTGTACCTGTGTTCCAAGCCAAATTCATTTATGTCAGTGCCGGGAACCCCCTTCCCCCCCCCCACACACAGCAAGACAGTAGAATCCCGACAAAAGGTGTGTGCTTACCCGCCCGTACCAAACGCCATCTTCGTCACTCCGAACCGACACGTCACAAACAGCCGCCTCGGTACGGTTCCCAAACAGGGTCCCCGCGAGACGGCCGCCACGCACGTATACAACTGTCTCGTACGGAGCATAGTACAGGTAGCATATCCACCGAACAGTAACCTGTATCACGACGAACATGTTTGATGCAAGCAGCACTGGGCAGTGCAGCCAGTAGCAGTATCTAGGCGAAGTTGTAATAAAAAGTTACCTGGCAGAGCTCAAGCTGGCTTTGGGAAAGGTCCCAGATGTCCTTCAGCTGCTTACTTAAACATGAGGTCAGGTACTTGGCGCCGTCCACGGCCCCTGCATGACAAGTCATCATATATTAATTCCAGCAGCCAGAGACAGACGAGTGTACCGGCAGTCAGCTGAACCTACCGGCAGAAGAGAATCGCTGGCATGCCTCCAGCCAAGGCAAGGTCAAGCCGGTCCTCCCCATGGCGTGGGTCTTGCTGCTAATGACTCTCGAACGCTTCATCGAGTACCAGGAAGGCAAACGAGGTTGTTAGATACAAGACCGCATCAGCGTGGCAAGAACGGAAAATTTGCTGCACTAACCGCGTTGTCTGAAGTGGCCATGTCAGCTCCAGAGTCGTGGACTGGGCATGGAGCGACAATACCAAGTTTTCCAACAACCTGATAAGGAAGAATGTGATGCTGAGCACGATCCGTTAGGTATGATAAGGCAAGCGATGAACAGGCCAGACCTGCTCTTGGAGGGCGTCGTTCTTCTTGTTTGTGAACTGCCATGCCGCTCAAAGGGTTTTATTGTAGCTCTCCTTTGGGCCCGTGGAAGTGAGATCGGTCATGCCATACTGCCGGATGGCTTCTGCGTACTTCCGCATCTCCCAACAGCCATTCCCCCTAGGCCCAGTCTGCTCCCTTGCACGGACGCCATCACCTCCCAGATGTCCGCAACACACATATGCTTGCCCAAGACGTGCCCAGGCAATAGCTCCAGTGGAAGGTGTTCCGCTGCAGCTTGTGCCCTATTCAAATCAGACTGGTCCTGACGGGAAAGGGCCTCCTGGAGATCAGCGTACACCACGCCCAGTGGCCCAGCGCTCCGCAGTGTGTCCCCGCTGAACACTGCCGCCAGTGCCATTCCAATGGTGTCAGGCGCGCAAAGCTGGTCACGCCAGGTCAAAACTTGGACACAGGCAATCGGAGCCGAGCCGCCCAGTACCCCCGCACGGTACTGCTCTGCGTGGTGTAGGCGATGTTAGGACATGCACGAGGCTCAGCGACGGTCCCACGGACCCGATGGCTCCTCAGACCCGGCACGTGAACGCGACAACCCCTGCCGGGGCCTCGGTGGAAAGCCCGGGACCACCCTCCCCTTGTAGTGCTCCGCTGGGCCTGCTCTCGCATTCACACTTCCAGCCGCGGGCAACACGGGATCCAGGGTTGTGGATGCAACAGCAGCCTCCCCTGCATGCACAGCATCGCATCAGCTACGCTGTCATGGTGACCTGTCCAGATCCCCTATGCCAGCGCGGAGCTCCTCGACACAACCCCAATCCTTACCGCCTGGCAAAGCGCCTTCAGATGTGTGAGAGCTCCGGGCACTGGTGATGTTGTGAGCTGCAGGAAGCACGGAAATGGGCATGAGAAGGCGAGGATCCACAGGCAATCTGCACTCCGACCCGTACCTGTCTTTTCAGGTGGCTTACACGCGTCGTCCTCACAGGGAGTGACGTCCTCTGCATCACGGGGAGAGACGTCCTCTGCATTTGGGGAAACAAATGCGTCAAGGTGCATCCCCTGCGTCCAAAAATCGATGTGTGGCCCCAGCTGCCCAAAGCCACCGTGCACCAACGCTCACCTTCACCCGTTGGTAGCAGGTGGACCGCGTCGTCAAGGAGAAAGTCCTTGAGGCACTTCACCTCGTTCACGGCGCACGGAATGAAGACAAATCCTTTAGTACCTAATACGAAGGTCTCTATGACGTCGATGATAGCGGCTGCGAGGCTGTCTTCAAGAGGAGCAAGCTCTTCCTTCAAAGCGCACATAATTGCCGCCATCACCGCTGCGTCCAAGAGAATGCCGTCTTCCACCTTGCATACCGCGCACTCAACATCAGGCCACATAGCAGACATCAGTTGTGCTGCGCGTGTAATGTCCATTGGAGGTGTCGTTATGCACCTTTCCTGTGATGTCGTCTACGCTCCGTGTGACGCAATGCCTACAACTATTCTATGCAAACCCGAATAAAAAATGGCAACCTTATTCGCTTGCCGTATAACGCGAGCGCGTAGTATGGCGACAGAGCAGTCTTCTTTTGGCTGCTTCCCTAATTCAGCACGCATCCAGAATTAATATGGCTGAAACTCTTATGTTCCTAGGTAAAGCTTGCGTCGTCTGCCATGGTCCCACACTGGACAAAACAATTTCAAATGGCAGCTGACGAGTTTAAGACATTGGTTGCACGTGAGAATAGTGTAGGTAACAAAATTGCTTCATAAACACCTGTTTCTTTTGGCTGCAATAATCTCATCCCAGGACAAGCGTGCGACTTTAGTGCTAGGTGAACGTCGGAGCTGTTAGGGGCTGAGAGGATGGATATTATCCATTGTAGGCACTACTTCCTAAGCAGTGTGGCATGAAAAAACGCTGCGAGAATCTCAAATTTGTTAGCTGTTGCCTGTACCAGGTATAGTCGGCATTATAATTGGACGACTATAGACCATGTCGGCTATAGTACATGACTATAGTTGAGGTCAACTATAGTTCCGACTTTTCCCCCCAATCGACTATTAGCCGATGCTGCGCGCTATAGTAGATCAGGAAAATTACAGACGGCTATAGTCGGCACTATAGTATACGACTATAGTCGAGGTCGACTATAGTTCCGACTATGCCCCCCAATCAACTATTAGCCGATGCTGCGCGCTATAGTCGATCAGGAAAAATACAGACGGCTATAGTCGGCACTATAGTCGGACGACTATAGACGATGTCGACTATAATATACGACTATAGTCGATGTCGACTATAGATCGACTATGCCCCCCAATCGACTATTAGCCGATGTTGCGCGCTATAGTCGATCAGAAAAAATACAGACGAGATAAGGTGGCTCACGTGGTGGTGACAGCAGCAAGCTGCGCTGAAGATTCATCATGCAGGTTTAATATACATCTCCGCCGTATGCATGGCGGTCTTGTTGTACTTGACTTAAAAAAAGGGCGAGCGTACGTACGAATTCATTATGCATGTATTCATGGTTGCCATTCTTTTCTTTACTTGGATGCAGCCAATAATAAACCGTATTCATCTGTACTTATCTAAGCGATTATGAAACGTTTTATGATAAGAACTTTAATTGCTTGTCGTCCTTTAGTAAAAAAGACGTGAATAATTACATGTATGAATGGGTCGTAAGACTTTGTCAATGTCGACATTGCGACTTCTCCATTTCCAATTATTTCTATTATTAAACCGAGCGAGTAAAAGATCTGCCTTGCTTTGCTCGCTTAGCGCCTGTGCGACTTCCTAGCCTTGCCGCCAGCGGTAGGAGCACTCGCTCTAATTCAATTTTTAATATATACGTCTTTTACGCAACTATGTGGCACGATAAAGGTGACCGGGGCCCGCGCGGGACAAATCATACCTGCGTATACGTACCGTCATCATGCGATGCAGCTGATGTAAATCAGCAGCCAACCAACATCCCTTCGCTTGAATACATTACATCATTACATGGAATTGCAGCACGTACTCACAGCAGCAGCTAGCAATTACTTACGCATCATCATCGGACGGACGGATGGACGGAGGGAGGGAGGGAGAGGCACATGCATACAAGCAACTAGATACCCCTGCCTACCGTAGCTTCGCTCACTCGTTCCTGCCTCGCTCTGCACAACGACTCGCTCTGCACACAGCTGTGTGCGGCTGTATGCATGCATGTTCCTGACTTCGTACCATTATGATCATCATCATCATCATCATCATCATCATCATCATCATCATGAAAACGTCGTTTATTGTCAGTTCGTTACCTGATTTGTTCATCACGACTACTAGCACCTGGCCGCATAAGCGCTTGGTTAGGTCGTCACCCAAGGTTTCGTTCACATAGGGCCCATTGCCACCGAACCTCGTATCATTTATTGGAGAATCGCAGACCTGCTGCTGCTGGTGCTGTCCTCTGCACTGGTGCTGGGAATGCTGGTCACCGTACGGTCTTGCGGACATCACGTCGTACACCGCCAGATAAAGGACCTCGCTGCATATCACAGCATGACTCAGCAGCTGCACATTGAAGGCGGTCTGTGCTCCCGCGGAGAGGGGAAGCAAACAGCCACGCCGCACACTGCCACCGCTGCCGCTGCCACTGCCGCTGCCACTGCCGCCAGGGAAGGCCGGAAGAAGCGGGGAAACGGCCCCCCATACACACACACACATGCACATGCACATGCATACGACGGCGTCCGAGTACGCCAAGCAGAAGTGACTGCTGCTGGTACGATATGTGGCTGTCATAGCGATTCTATTCCTTTCGGTCCGGATCGACCGTAATACGATCTTGAGGTTCTATCATCCACATCCTCATCCACATTATTGAAGAAGCGATCACCCCCTGTTTTATAGTTGATAAACTATATATATATATATGTGTGTGTGTGTGTGTGTGTGTGTGTGTGTGTGTACGTGCGTGCAGCAGTGGTTGCAGAGCTGGAGCATCAGGAAGGGGATCTTACATCGGGGGCTGATGGAGGAGATCGGCGTCATGGTTGCGGCGACGAGTCCGGCAGCAATGACCAGCAGATGTGGGACCACCTGCTGCCGGTGCGTGGTAGAAGCCTTCAGCAGGTGATCATGGGGCTATCTGCGAGTGGATGAGGTCGATGAGGTGGATGGGGCTGTCTGCGGTTGGCACCTAGGATATCCGTGATGCAGGTGGTGTTTTCGACTTGTACGATCGGGCCGTTGTTGTATGTTGGCGGGAGTGTACGACAGAGTAACGACACTATTTCCTGGCTGAGGGAAAATCTCCCGGGTTTGGACACACACACACACACGCACGCACACACACACACACACACACCCGCACGCACACACACACACACACCCGCACAAGCACACACACACACATGCATGCTACCCCGCCGACCTACGTAGCGAGCTACCTTTATTCTCCGATCAGTCGGCGCCCCGCCATCAGGCTCATCTGCCGTCTCGGTCGGCCGCTGTCCTTGGCGGCTGAATCCCCTACATACACACATACGTGCATGCGAATGCCCCAGGCAGCCGGCCCCCCAGTGTCACCCGCACCCATCCGGCTTTCGGTAACGTACCAGCAGCTGGGCGCCCTGGACGCCTCGCAGCAGCAGCGGCTGACACGAGTTGTGGAGGCCGTACGCCGAGTACTCCAGAAGTTTGTCCGAGTAAGTGTAGTGCGTGAGGATCTGCTGCTGCTGCTTAGCGTGACAGAGACTACGTTTGCGGGTTATAGGTGCTGCATGAAGCGGGTAGTGTGCGGGATTTGCCTTACACTGCGGACTCGGGGCAGCAGGACCGGGACAAACCATATGATAGTAGGCAGGGGGATGATACACAGCGGTTAGGGTATTCGTTTCTGTTTCTGCAACTTATATTACAACATATATTTTTTAAAACGATACGAAAATTTAATTTAACTAAATATTCGATTATTAAGTATGACGATTTTTATAATAAATTGTAACATATGCCACGATTTTGTTTTACCAGGTAGCAACGTTATTAAATTCTACCACCATAAAACGTTCTCCAGTCCCTTAAACATCTTCGAAGATTTAAATCTAATGGATTCTTGCAGATAATAAAGCTAAATCCATTCACACAACCTGACATCATGAACCTGTGCCGATTCCTTAACCCCAAGCTATGTTCCGGTGGCAGGGCGAGTAACTACCATTTGAACCATTAACAAGGTAGAAGCTCCGAATCTGCCGTACCTGTATCAATGCTACGTCTACATTCTGGTCGTCCTCGGACGGACTTCCCACCTGCTGTGTCCCGCCCCCCGTCATCAGGTGAAGTGGCCTGCGCGCGGGGGGCTGCTGGTGGACCCCTACTGTGACCCCAGCTTCCAAGCCTGCTACCCCGACTTCATCGCGGGGCGCTCACAGAACCGCGAGTGCGGCCTGGCAAGCATCCTGCGCGAGCACATCATCAACCCCCTCAACTGCACCAGCTACATCACCAAAGAGCAGAGGCAGGCCCTGATCCGCAGCGCGACCGGACCTGTGTCGGGAGCGGGCGGTGGAGCATCCATATACGGCAAGGGATGTGCCAGCTTCGCAGGGAGCAAGGTAGCCTGGGTACTGTGTGTGTTTGTGTGTGCTGGAGGGTTGGGTGGGAGAGGTGTACGTCTTACCCCCGGGCTCCGATTGTGCACATGCAAAGGGGTGAGGTGGGGTGTGTGTGTAACAATCCGCTAACCAGCTTGATATATTTCATACTGGGCCAACATGTATACGGAGTGGTTGCCTCATTGGTAAGGCAGTGCACGAGAGAAATATCATCCTACCCTGCCAAGACTGAGACGGCAGGTAGGGTGAGTGGGTCCCCTACGCTGCCGGATGATGAGCGAGCGAGGAGGAGTGCGTAGGGGCCTCACTCACCCTACCCGCGGTCTCAGTCTTGGCAGGGTAGGATGATATTTCTCTCGTGCACTGAGGGACCAGCAGCAGTCAATGGCGCATGCGGTGGTCCTTGATAATGCGTGTGTAAACGGCAGATGGAGCCCGGCCTCAATAAAACTATTGTTGTTAACATTTTGCGATGAGTGTACGTGCAACCGCTTGCAACCGCTCATAACGGCTTGCAACGGCCTTACTTTCTGCCGTCATCCGTCCTCTCTGGGGCCAGGTTTAACACCCCCCCGGGTGCGGAACCTGAAACTAATCGTGCCATATCAATGCACACACACACACACATCGTGCCCACCGCCATACCCTACTGGGCCCTACTGGGTTACAAATACATATACACATACATCAGGGCGATGACACGGACATGTATTTTTACATAACTGCCGTACACAACAACGACTGCAACCTGGGCGCAGCCGCGTGGGCAAAGCCCTGCCTGTTGGATCTGGGCAACAACCGGCCTCTGCTTGCAGCGGCCAATGTGTGCCCTCGGGCGCTGGAGACGCTACTGGATGAGGAGCAGCTCACAGCGGTGCTGACACACGAAATGATCCACGCGCTGGTGAGTGGGCAGATGGCGGGTTAGGTGGCGGACAGTGTCGTACTCTCTGTCGTGCGGACTAACCAGAATGAATACACCTGGTCGGCCCACATATAAGACCTGTGATACCCGGTAGTCATGATGGTTAGGATGATGTCCACAGTACGTCATCCAACATCCATCCAGGTTCCGTTCGTGTGTCATCCTGGGGTACCGAAAGTGAATTGAGACTGTTCTTTTGCCGTATGTTTTCCCGTATGCTGCTGGTGCTGCACGAAATGTACAGCAGCCGGGGCCTCCAAAATAAATACTTTGCCTCGTTGCGCTTATGTGCGCACCCTCCCTCCCTCCCTCCCTTACAGGGTTTCACCGACTCCATGTACAATCTGACACGCCGCGCGGACGGCACTGCGCGGCCGCTGAGCGAGCTGTTGCAGCCTTCCAACGTAGGCGGCAAGCAGGTGCAGGTGCTGGTCAGCCCCAGCGTGCGCGATGCCGCGAGGGCACACTTTGCATGTCCGAGCTTGTCTGGGGCCCAGCTTGAGGAGGAGGGTTCGGCGGGCAGCGCGGGGTCCCACTGGGAATACACACACTACCAGGTGGGCAGTCCGGTGGGGTCGGGGAAGGGGAGGGGAAGGGGGCACCACCTTGGGGGCGCCCTCACACCTCTGCCGTCCGTTGAGGCCCTATGCCGGCAGGGGTGTACGATATGCCGCTCGTTGATGGCTTCGTCGCCCGGCAGTCCCGACCCGTCCGCTGCCAGTGGGGCTTATCACACTGTCCGCCTCAATCATTAGGGCGTCTTGCTCAACCCGGGTCCTCTGTGTGCCCGCCCTCATCAACATCCCTCCCCTCCCGTCATTTCCCCACCCAGGGGGAGGTCATGGTCGCCTCGACCACCTTCGCGGCCGACGGCACCCCACCTGTGCTGTCCAACCTCACGCTCTCGTATCTGGACGATACGGGCTGGTACGTCACCAACCGCTCTGCTGCTGGCTTGCTGTCCTGGGGTGCGGGCGCCGGCTGTCTGCTGCCCAGCTCGACCTGCTCCAGCTACATGTTAGCTGTCCCTGGGCAGAGGCTCTTCTGCGGCGCCGCAACCTCAGCGTCAGCGTCCCAGCAACTCCCCGCGCCGGCAAGTAAGAGCAGTGAGTGGCAACTGGCCTGGTCAACGGAGTAATCCGCTGAATCGGTGGGCATCGAGGTGTAAACATCAGTACGGTGCAGTACGGTGCATAAATGCATGTCAGCCGCCGGAGGGCGGTATTCACCAGGTTGGAGGTGTCGCACTCGCTAAGGACCTCATGAAGAGCGCGCAACCTCATCAAGGGCCCACTGCGCCCAATCTGGTTTGTGAACTCCACTGGCCGCAGTGGGTCCTGGTGGATGATCGCCTCTCTGCCCTGCTCTCGTGCAAACCTCTTAAATGCCGTATATGCTCGGTCCCCCTTCCGCCTTCCACCTCCACCTCCACCGCCACCTCCACCTCCACCTCCACCTCCACCTCCACCTCCACCCCGCCATTTCCATCCCGCCCCACCTTGTCGCAGGCACGAGCAGTACCTTTGTCTGCACCAAGAGCTACAGGGCCCGGGGGACATGCCGCGCCCTCAACTTTACGAACGGGTGCGGGCTGGTGCTGTCCAGAAACGCCAAAGAGACGTGCCTGAGTGAGTGCCTGGAGGCGCTGAAGGGGCTGGAGGGGCCGGGGGTTACTCGCTTGCATACAAGGGTTTGTACGACGACTTATTATCGACTCGTTGACAAGAGATCCAGTCCAGTCTCATCCTCGAGTGTACGGACCCCGGACCCCTCCCTGCCTCCACCCTCCCTTCGCTTCCAGCCAGTGACGCCCCGGACGACCTGCCTGCTGTCTTCGGCTGGAGCCTCGGCACCCCCTCCGGCCGCTGCTTCCAGGTGGTTTACCGCTTCCAAGCAGTGATCGGCTACAACCGCTACACCTACCCGAGCACGGGTGGGATACGGGGAGGAAGCTGCGCATTGCCGTACGTGGAATCTGTCTCTCAATCTGTAAGGGGTAGCCACTACTGCGTGTGTTCGACGGATCTTGCTGTTGATGACTTAGGGAAGATGGCGGAGTTGGTGGATGCGTCCTCCGTGCGTTCGTGTGTGTATGTGTTGAAGTACAAAAAAGGGGTGTAAGGAAGTCGGGGGCCCAGAGGATTGGTGCGGGATGGAGGCGTGCCTATTCTCTATCCTCGTGCAGCGCCCCGCGCCCTCTGCAGCCCCTGTTGCCACCACCTCGCCACCACTACCACCCTCACACACCAGCACGATAACATACCAAACCTTCATATCACTACCTTTTCCGCTTCAGCTCCTTTTTTTGTCACAACCGATAGCAGGAGCAAATCGCTCCTGTGGGCCTCCCAACGCAGGTGGGCCTTCCCGGTGAATAAAAAGCGCATTGTCACCGCTCCCGCTCCCGACGGCGGTGCGTCCCTCCCTTCCCCCGGGGTTCTGCTCCCGCCCCCTCAGGCCAGGACGGTGACTCGGGTGCGGCCTGCTTTGAGACAGTCTGTTCGGCGAACGGCTCCAAAGTGTTCGTGAAGATACTCGGACAGCAGCTCGAGTGTCCCGCGGGTCGGTACCTCAACCTCGCGCAGCTGCTGCCCAGCCGCTTCAGCGCCGGCCGCATAGGTCCCTGCCCTCCCGCCCAAGACCTCTGCTCCACCCAGTCCTGCCCGGCGTCCGCCTGCAACCCCACTGGCGGCGAGTGTCTAAACGGCAGCTGCTACTGCCGCCTCGCGTACACTGGCGCCGACTGCGGCTTCAGCCTGGTCACCGGCCAGGAGGTGACGGACTCGAGCGCCGATGACTCATCGGCTGGCGGCGGCGGGTCGCCCAGTCTGTCCCCACCTCCCTGGGTCCAGCTGGTGCAGCTGACTCTGTGGCTAACGAATCCGGTCAGCGATGTCGGGGCCCGGCAGGGCCAGTTCCAAGCAGCCATTGCGAGCTGGGCAGACCTGAACATTAAGGCGGTGGCGGTTGTGAGCGTCAACAGCGGCGTCCCCGTCGTGCCCCCGGCAGCAACAGCAGCAGCAGGCGCCGCCAACGACACTGTCGTGGGCGATGTTTTCGATGCGACGGCGGGCAGCCACCGCCGCCGCGGTCTGCACCAGGCTTCATCTCTGCAGCCCAACCTGCTGCCCGTAGCGGCGTCAGTCGCGACGGTGCGGATAAGCCCCAGCAAGTCGCGACCGGCCGCCCTGCTGCTGGGCTGGCTCCGGAGCAACGCCACCTCTCGGAACCGCCTCAGCTCCCAGCTGTCCGCCGCGGGCTTCCAATTGATTCAGCAGGGCATTAGGTGGGAGTACTTGATCACACAGCAGGTAGGGACCGAGCTGCGGGCCTTATGTCTACAGCATGTCAGCGCAGCGTGTGCTCAATATGCAAGGCGAACATTATTCCCCCGTCCCTCCCTCCCCCTCCCATCTCCCTTCTCCCATCTCCCTTCCCCCGTCCCTCCCTCCCCCTCCCTCCCTGCCTTTCCCCTTCCCCTCCCTCCCTGCCTTTCCCCTCCCCTTCCCTCCGTCCCCCTCCCTCCCTCCCCCTCCCTCCCCCTCCCATCTCCCATCTCCCTTCTCCCTCCCTCCCCCTCCCTCCCTCCCTCCCTCCCCCTCCCTCCCCCTCCCCCTCCCATCTCCCATCTCCCTTCTCCCTCCCCCTCCCTCCCCCTCCCTCCCTCCCCCTCCCTCCCCCTCCCATCTCCCATCTCCCTTCTCCCTCCCCCTCCCTCCCTCCCTCCCCCTCCCTCCCCCTCCCATCTCCCATCTCCCTTCTCCCTCCCCCTCCCTCCCCCTCCCCCTCCCATCTCCCATCTCCCTTCCCCCTCCCTCCCCCTCCCTCCCGCCCAACCTCCTCAGTCCCGAATGCTGAACGACTCTCGTTATCAACCAAATCTAATTGTATTACTTCCCCGGGGTTACGTCGATGGGAAGGGGGGATAAAGCGATGGTTCCCCAAAGTTGATATCGATATTCATATTGTCACTTACGTGCCTTGTCAAAAATATCGCAGTCTGTGGATTCGTCCTCCACCGCCTCCTCCGGCCCCGGCCCCGCGGAGGCGGTCATTATTGGCCGAGGCCGCAAGGTCATGTCCGTCAGTCTGGCCGCCGGCGCTGCGGCGGTGGTGGGCATCATCAGTGCGATCGTCACAGCCCGAGTACGGCACACGTGTGCGCTGCGCAAGGCGGAAAGTGACGACACGTCCGCATCCGCAGGCGAGGAGTCCAACATCGCTGCTGACGGCGGAGTTCGTGGCGGCGGCGGTGGAGATGGATTTGTTGGGCATGACGACGGCGGTGACAACGCAGTTGGCGACGGCGGCGGTGGAGGTCCACCGCCCTCACCGTCACCATCGGGGATTGGCCGGTCTCGACTCTCCACCAGCGGGCGCGGGGCCGGGCTGGCGAGATCGTCCGTAAACTCATTCGTGGATGCTGAGGTGGGCCCTTTGGCCGCTGCGAGCCAGCAGCACAGCTTCACGCGGGGCGCTTCCTTGGGCAACAGCACTTACAGCACCCGCATCACATCCTCCCAGCCGCCACCCTCCCAGCCGCCACCCTCCCAGCCGCCACCGCCGCAGTCAGTGACCCCGTATTCGTACAGTCCGGGACTGATGGGGAAACTGTCGCCGCTGTATTCGGAGCCCGAAGAAATGTCGTATTCGTGAGGGGCGAAACCTGGTGTACCTCTATCTATCCACATGTGCGCAATCCACCTGACATCATCACCTGTGGCTCGGGGGGTGCGGAATTCCAGCAGCCTTTTGTTCTTCCAGATCGGCATTCAGGTCTGTTAGATTCCGTCAGGGGGAATGCCCCGCATGCATTTGGTGCAGCCCCAACGTGATGAAGCGCATGGCTGTATTGCCTAAGCAAGCAAGCAGCGGGTGTTTTCGCCTGTGTGATTGATTTCAATAGCAGCATAAGGCGCATTAGTGAGACGGATGGATACGGCTGACGCCGCGTGATGAGTCGATCAATCTAGCTGGTGATGCCTAAACCTGATGTACGGCACGTGGTGCGACAGCATATATGGCCATGCATATGGCTGTTTTCTTCCCCATAGAGATGAGGAGTCCGGTGAGGGACGCGGTGGCCGTGGAGGCCCTGACGCATTTGGTCATTCTTTATTCGCTGTCCCCACAAGCAGGGGGGGGCCGAACACTGCAGCAGGGGCGGACGAGGGACTCATGACCCTTGTTCGTAGCATCCAGGCGGGCGAACACTGCAGCGGTGGGACGCATGGTGCCTATTTAGGCATGTAGGCATGAGGAGGACGCAATATCGGACGAGTGAAAATGGTCAGCGGTGCCAGCCCTATATTGGCGCACATGTACTAAACAAGGGTTAGCTCTGTTACAGACCTTCATGTAAACATAATCAATTTGCGGACTTCCATTGTGAACACCGTATGTGATACTTCTCTGTAGGGCCACACAACCACCATTCATCCGCCTACCCCCCCCCCGAATGGATAAAGGATGTTTCCCTTCCTCCGTAGGCCCGCCTAGGAGGGTGGTGTCGTTGGGGATTGAGGGGGTGGAGGGGGCCGAAGGGGAGCCTTCCTGTGTTTGCGTGCTGGCGGCACGGCGGCGCACTGGCGCTGGTGCAGCTGCTCATGGACAGGAGTGGAGCGGTAGATGTTGTCATGCTTAGCACACAGCACGTGTGGTCGTGTGCGTGTCGGCCAGCGTGAGCAGCGGCACCCAGCCGCCTTGGCCTCACACATCCACTGACAGGGGACTGGTCTATGCAAGGCACTGGGAGCTCTTCGTCAGTTCATTAGCAATCAGTTATCCGCTCGTTGATTGGTGCTGGCGCGCGGATTGGTGCCGGGTGAGGCGGCCGAAACTCATTCCGCATCCGCCCAATAGGACGCGGACACACAGATTCATTATGTTCGGTTGTGGTGGTTTTACGTGGCGCAACAGGGCGTCTTGGAAATGAAGCCGTGTCCGCACCATCGCCTCCACCGTCCCCCCTGTAGTGTCATGATGATGATTAGGATGTGTAATCCTGATGACGTTATCCCGCGAGCTCTCTACTTGAGAATGAGAATGACACACCTCCACCTCTTCCAAACCAAACAATTAATTGTCATGCCGTCCATTCCCTTCACCCCCCTTCACTCCATTCCCTTCACCCCCATTGACCCCAGACCCCTCCGGTCCCCATCATTTCGCTCCCCTCCCCTCCCTTCCAGCACGACTCATGTAGGGATTTTAACAAACGCCTCCTCCTCCTTCTCCTCCTTCTCCTGCTGCTGCCCCTGCTGCTGCTGTTACAGTTTTTCCCTGCTAGGCCCTCCACGCCGCTTATCGCTCCGGGAGAACGATGAGGTTAAGGGCTTGGGGAATCACTCCAATCCCCTTCAACACCAGTTTTAGCCTGTTACCTCTCTCCCCCTCACTCACTCACTCACTGCCTCTTTCTCCCTCTTTCCTTTGTCTCTCTATCTCTCATACACCTCCCTCTGTGTTTCTTTCGCCCTTCCCTCACTCGAACACCCGCTTCATGAACGCCTGGAAGCGGTTGGCGTATGTGTTGGGGGCCGTCACCGAGATGCTGTGAGCGGCGTGGATGACCGACTTGAGGCCGTGCTCTGCAGAACTCGACGAGGACAGACAGACAGACAGACGGATGGACAGACAGACGGACAGACGGACAGAGTTCAGGGGCGCAGGCGGACGGAGGGGAGGGGCTGCGTCGCTTTGTCCGACTGCCCGACTGCTGCTTGTTAGCCGTACCACCCTGGAGTCCCAACTGCACAACACGACAGATGGCCCCGTACAACTACGTCAACTGCCAACTGCCGAAACATCCATTTTTAGGGGTTTGAGCCCTTTTGGGTTAGCCCTTCCCCCTTCACATACACAGGCTCGTGTCCCCCATCCACCCCTAGCCCCAGACCCTGACCCCCTCTCCCGTGGTGAGTCCCGGCGCCCGACACAGGCTTCTTCACGTGCCCTCCTCAGCCCCCTTAGGACTCCCCAGTAGCACACCCACCTAGCTTCTTCGTCGCGTTGTACGGCTGCAGGATGTCGATGATTGCAAACCAGAGCACCACGGGCTCCTCGCGACCGTCCTTTCATCGGGCAGCGTCGTGCATGGGGGTGGGGCAGGAGGGCGGAGAGGAGGGGGGTGGGGCAGGAGGGCGGAGAGGAGGGGGGTGGGGCAGGAGGGCGGAGAGGAGGGGGGTGGGGCAGGAGGGCGGAGAGGAGGGGGGAGGGGCAGGAGGGCGGAGAGGAGGGGGGAGGGGCAGGAGGGCGGAGAGCAGGGGGGAGGGGCAGGAGAGCGGAGAGGAGGGGGGTGGGGCAGGAGGGCGGAGAGGAGGGGGGTGGGGCAGGAGGGCGGAGAGGAGGGGGGTGGGGCAGGAGGGCGGAGAGGAGGGGGGTGGGGCAGGAGGGCGGAGAGGAGGGGGGTGGGGCAGGAGGGCGGAGAGGAGGGGGGTGGGGCAGGAGGGCGGAGAGGAGGGGGGTGGGGCAGGAGGGCGGAGAGGAGGGGGGTGGGAGAGGGACGAACCTAAGAAAAAAACAGGGGAAAGGCTATGACGTCGTTGTGGGAGGCGGTGGTAGACGTTGAGGAGTTCGTTGAAGTGGTTTCCACTTACAACCAGCAGCAGCAGCAGCAAGAACAGCACATCCGAACCAAACATATCACACAAAGCACAGACACGCAAAAAATATTCGATGTTTCAAGCGAAACCTTCTCCTCCTCCGTCCCTCTTACCGGATGTACGGCAGTTGCCGCCATGTTGACCCCCAATTGCACTCTGCTTTGACCGCAGCTCAGCGCCAGCTCCTCACTGGCAGAAAACCCCTCCGTCGCCGTCGCCGTCGTCGTCGCCGTCGTGCCCAAAGCGAGGGGCTCCGGGGTGGGGGGGCCCGACCCGCGGCCCCGACCCGGAGCTGTAGGGCTGTGTCCGTTGCGGTGGAGGCCATCATCAGCATTGGTACGACTAGCCGTACTGACTGGTGCCGGAGAGAAGGGGGAGATGTTTGCCAGGGCTTCTCGACTGAGTGCTCCCGGAGTGAGCAGCCTGAGGGGGGGGATGGAGGGGGGCTGGAGAATGCATGCGGAGTACATCGATACGTTTAACCTCCCTCTTCCTAGTGCCTTCCTTACTTCATCCCCGCCGCCCCTCACCTCAGCCGGGCGGTGATGAGGTCGCTGAGGTCCTGACTCCCCACCTCGCCCAGCCGGGGCCGCAACCGCTGCAGCCGCTCGTGCACGCGCGCCAGCCTGCGGGACGAGAGCCACACGCCGTTGGTGCAGGGTCAGGGGGGAAGAGGGAAAGAGAGAGAGGACTCTGCACCCACTGCACCCCGTTCGTACCCCTGGTGGGGGGGGAGGGTAGGGGCGGAAGCAAACCCTATCAGTGAAACCGTCCACACAAGGAACAGAGCAATACATACAGTAACATAAGGCCCTCCTTCCTCTTGCCCCTCCCCTCCTTCCTCGCTATCACTCACTCCAACGGCAGCAGCTGCTGCTGGCGGAGCTCGCCCTCCTCAGTCGGGGCAGGGAGGGAGGAGGAGGGGGGGAGCCCGCCAGCCTCCGCATCCACCACCTCCCCTCCGGGCTGCTGGGCGGGCTGCTGGTAGCCCTGCTGTGTATGTGTATGTGTGTGTGTGTGTGTGAGTTTGTTTCTGAAGTGCAGCCCAACCAGCAACGAGTAGTCCATCACTCCCGAGCCCGACAACAAGCCGCAGTCCGCCCTAAGCTGAAACAGCAACCGGTCCCGCCAGCCGTCTTCCAGACTGCGACCGGGGGGAGGAGGGGGAACGGGGTTAGGCAACCCTAACATTGTTAACTTGCCAAGTATAGGCCTCATGAACGCTGAGCTGATTTGTACAGGAGATTGGTACGGCATCAACCGCAAACTGATTCACAAGCTGGAAAAGCTGTACACTCTGCGAAGTGGATGACGCGATGTTGCTTAGAGGAACCGCCATGATTGTCCCGCGAGGCACCATTAGTCTCACCGGAACCTCAAATCCAGATCCAGATCCTTGAATATGACACTGGGGTCATCCGAGGGCGGCCGCCCTGCCGTACGCCCGAGTGTGGACCCCTTGAGGTCGTACTTGCGGTGCAGTTGAAGTGGTGTACGGAAGATGTTGGACATGACCACGAATCGGTACTGCGGGACCGAAGGGGCGGATCCGATCAGCGAGTCTTCACATATGGCGGCTCTTGTCGTACCTTCATGTCCATCACGTTGATGGAGCCGAGGCAGTTCCGCCCCCCTCCCCCCATACCCCCCGAACACCCCACATGCATACCCATACACACACATGCAGCCCCCACCTTCCTGCCCCCGCTCGTCGTGACGCCGTGCAGCCCCAAGAAGCGGCAAAGCAGCGTGTGCGGGTGTCGCTCCACGTGGCGGTGGTAGGCGGGCAGCAGCGTTAGCAGCACCGACATCTCGGCCCGTGACATGGTCTTTAGGAAGAAGCGCTCGTCCTGGACAGGTGATGTGTGTGTGTGTGTATGCGTGTGCGCATCAGGACGGGGGGGGGAGGGGCAGACCGGGCGGGAAGGGGACACGTGGAGCAGCAGAGCGAAGAGGAGTGTACGAATGCGAGGAGGTCCAGGGAGGGTTAGAACCATGTCGCGGTCCAGGCCCTGCAAGGAGAGAGTAAGAAGAGGGAAACAGAACGGCATCAGAGCGGATCGCTCCCCCTTCACCCCTCCCCCAACCCAGAGGAGGGGTCCACGTAGGGCGCGATGCCGCACCTCATACCCTGTTGCCCCGCCTCACCCGGCAGCAGTGCTGCTCCCCACTGTGCAACCACTTCCGTACCTGACATTCATGAGTTACCCCCAGAACACTTACAATAAATCGGATGACAGGTTCCGTCGTACTGCCGTATACGTACCTGTGACAGGAAGAATACCGAGCCACTCTTCCCTGGACTGACTAGGTGGCGGAGGGAGTGGTCGGAGCACAGGGACAGCATGTAGGTGGAGGCGTCCAGACCTAAGGACTCGCGCAGCCTGCGTGTATGGATGGCGGGGGGGGGGAAGAATGAGGAGCCTCGGTGATATGCACCTCTGTGGTTGTACCACTTTTTAATCCAGTGAATACTGGAATGCAGGCCGGGACGGTTCCATGACATTGACTATCGGTTTGAGAGTCGGCCGTCGATGTCAGGGTAGGAAAACATCCAACACCCCCTCCCCTTCCCCCTCTCCCTCTTTATCCCTCCCCCTCTCCCTTTCCGCCTCCTCCCCTCCCCCTCCTCCCCTCCCCCTCTCCCCACCCACCTCCTAAACGTCATGGGGGCGTAATCGCTCCAGGTGAAGTCCTCCCCCGGATGTACGGGAGTCATCTCACTGCCGCCCCGCGGGAACTCCTGCTGCACCTGTATTGATGGGGGTTAGGGGGGTGCTTGGGACACACACTCTCACTCATCCAGATACGTGCTCGAAGACACATGGTTCACGGAACAGACTGACCGACAGACCGACCAACAGAGAGTTACACACATAAACTGTACTGCAATTTGTCCAGGTTGGCTATTCTTCTTCTTGTTGCCACGATCTCCTACACGCCCGTGTCTCCTTCGCTGGCCTTCGGGGAGTCCACGTCGCTTTCGGTACACACATTCGATCAGCGCGGTTTGGCGGTAAGGAGCACATACCACACAGGAAAATGCCGTACCCTGAGGCCGTACTCGTCCGGGGTTGTGTTTCTCGGCAGTGGCTCGTGGCTTATCCTTCCTACGCTGTAGCGTATGCCCAGCTGCAGCGCCACCATGAGCGGGTAGGCGGGGTGGGCCCGGGTGACAGGGTCGCCAAGACGGGGTCCCATGCCCAGACTCATGGCGCCGCCGGCAACGCTCCAGGGGCGGTTCCGCGAACCCGGCGTCCCCCCCACCCCCCGGGCGCCCGCCCGCAGCATACGAAGCAGCTGCCCAGTGGGGTTGGGGGCGCGATCGTCCCTGGAGCGGGGGTAGGATAAGGGTTGGGGTGTGGGGTGTGGATGTCAGGCTGAGGAACATGGTTAGGGTTGGGGATGGGAGTATGAATGTCGAGGGGGTGATTCAGGGTGCTGTAGGGGGCTATTTGAAAGAGGGTGTACGCAGAAGGAGGTGGGAAAGGGATGGAGGAAGGGGAGACAGAGTCCTAGGTCGCGTATGCCCCTCACCATGCCACAAACCCCTATCACCCGTAAAAGGCGTCAGGGTTTAATACCCCGCCTCCGCGCCTTCCCCCCTCCCCTCCTCCCCTCCTCCCCGCCTCCCCGCCTTCGCAAACCCGCATCAAACCACATCCCTACCGAGGCTTCCCCATGCCGCCCCTCTCCTCCTCTCACCTGGCTCCCCTGCCCCAGCCCCCCGTAACCCCCAGGCCGCCGGGCAGCAGCGCATCCAGCTCGTCTGCACTCAGAGCTGTCTCCCGAAGAAGACGCCCTTTGTCGTACACTCGTACGAATACCAGCTTGCTCACTGACGCCGGCACGGTTGCGCCGCACCCACCTGCCCCCGGCCCCGCCACTCGTGCGCTGTTCCCATCGCTGTACACGCCGGACCCGGACCGGCCGGTGCGCCAGACCGCAGATGCAGTGCCCGGCCCCCACGCCCCGACCGCTCCAGGGAGCGGAGACGCAGCAACGATGTTCCCGCCACCAGGGCTGTGTCCCACCGCCACCTGCCCCGCCGCCCCGCAGCCCTCGTCAGCGGGCGGGGGAGACCCGGGGGGAAGGGGGCCAGACCCAGGGAATGTGGAGGCGTGCGGCAATGGCGTGGAGATACCAAGCCCTGCTGCTGCTGTGGGGACGGCGGTAGCGGCAACGGCAGTAGTGGGTCCCATAGCAATCATGATGGCGGCGTGTGATGGGACGCCGCGTCCCCCTTCCCCTCCGCCTCCGAACCCATCTGCCCCTTCTGCAGCAGCAGTTGGTGGTGCGTAGGGCGTGGGGGAGGGGTGCGGGTGCATGGGGCGGGATAATCGCCCCAGAGCCAGCCCCCGCAAACCCCCTTCACCTGCCCCGTTGGCCGCGGCAGTAGCAAGACCCGGGGTTGGTTCCACTGCGGCAGTAGCGCTGCCGCCGGAAGTCGCAGCCCCGACCGCCGCCACCCCTGCCGCCGCGATGGACGCAGCGGATATCCCAACTCCGCGACGGAGGGAGAAGGTGGCGATGGACGAGTCAGTTGCTGTGGCAGCTATTGCCATGGCTTGTTGCTGCTGCTGCTGCTGCTGGTGGTGGGACAAGGGGCTGGGGCGGAAGATACCAACGCCGTGTTTGCGGCCACGGCGCCATCGGCCGTCGTACAAGGAGCCATCTGCTGCCGAGAACACGCCGGCCCCGTCCATGCGGCCGTCCTGATGGTTCGAAGGGGGGACGGGCGATGGAGGGGAGGGGGGAGGGGAGGAAGATAATGAACCCATGCTGCAGGTAGGAGTTGCAGCGTGGTGAGTTGTGAGTCATAGCAAAGGGGCATCATAGGTGGGTAGGTACATGAGAGAGGGAGGGAGGGTCAGGGAGGGAGGCCTCTCGTAAACTCTTCCTCCCCTTCCCAAACATCAACCCACCTTCCACTCGCCGTCGTACCGTTCCCCGCTGCGCCATACGAAGGTGCCCTGTCCATGCATCCGTCCCCCCCGCCACTCGCCGTCGTACTCATTGCCGTCCGAATACACGTAGCGCCCAGGACCCCCCGGGGCGCCTTGCTTCCACAACCTGCGAGTTTGGGGGGAGGTGGACAACGGGGGGTTGGGTGGGCGAGCCATCTGCTGCTGGTGCTGATACTGAAGGAACGAGGACTGACCACCCCCACGTGAAGGTGGAGGACGATGACAGCCTGCGTCGTACATAGTAGGAAAAGTGGAAACGAGCTGGGACGTGAACTGCCTCGGAGGCCGCCGGGGCCGAGAGTTATGTCCGGGACACGAGCAGCGGCCCTGTACGACGTACATCATCGGCCTGGTTGCTGGCGGCGAGGCGGTATCGCGAGACACGTTTGTAGAGCGAAGATGATCCATCCGACCGCTGACCTTTCGTGCCTCTTTCGAGCAGGAGTTGCTCCGGAACCATCTGTAAAGAAAAACGATACCCGCCTTGACCCGAGCAACCCAACCAACCAACGCGGCCAGCACGAAACCCGCACACGCCTACCACCCTCTTCCGAGCCGAGCGCGGCTCCGCGTGAACCAACTCACCTAAGGATGCGGCGGGGAGGGGTGCAGATGAGGCGGGGAGGGGTGCAGATGGGGCGGGGAGGGGTGCAGATGAGGCGGGGAGGGGTGCAGATGGGGCGGGGAGGGGTGCAGATGAGGCGGGGAGGGGTGCAGATGAGGCGGGGAGGGGTGCAGATGAGGCGGGGAGGGGTGCAGATGGGGCGGGGAGGGGGGGAGATGGGGCGGGGAGGGGTGCAGATGGGGCGGGGAGGGGTGCAGATGAGGCGGGGAGGGGTGCAGATGAGGCGGGGAGGGGTGCAGATGGGGCGGGGAGGGGTGCAGATGAGGCGGGGAGGGGTGCAGATGAGGCGGGGAGGGGTGCAGATCAGGCGGGGAGGGGTGCAGATGAGGCGGGGAGGGGTGCAGATGAGGCGGGGAGGGGTGCAAATGAGGCGGGGAGGGGTGCAGATGGGGCGGGGAGGGGTGCAGATGAGGCGAGGAGGGGTGCAGATGGGGCGGGGAGGGGTGCAGATGAGGCGGGGAGGGGTGCAGATGAGGCGGGGAGGGGTGCAGATGAGGCGGGGAGGGGTGCAGATGAGGCGGGGAGGGGTGCAGATGAGGCGAGGAGGGGTGCAGATGAGGCGGGGAGGGGTGCAGATGGGGCGGGGAGGGGTGCAGATGAGGCGGGGAGGGGTGCAGATGAGGCGGGGAGGGGTGCAGATGGGGCGGGGAGGGGTGCAGATGAGGCGGGGAGGGGTGCAGATGGGGCGGGGAGGGGTGCAGATGAGGCGGGGAGGGGTGCAGATGGGGCGGGGAGGGGTGCAGATGAGGCGGGGAGGGGTGCAGATGAGGCGGGGAGGGGTGCAGATGGGGCGGGGAGGGGTGCAGATGAGGCGGGGAGGGGTGCAGATGGGGCGGGGAGGGGTGCAGATGAGGCGGGGAGGGGTGCAGATGGGGCGGGGAGGGGTGCAGATGAGGCGGGGAGGGGTGCAGATGAGGCGGGGAGGGGTGCAGATGAGGCGGGGAGGGGTGCAGATGGGGCGGGGAGGGGGGCAGATGAGGCGGGGAGGGGTGCAGATGAGGCGGGGAGGGGTGCAGATGGGGCGGGGAGGGGGGCAGATGAGGCGGGGAGGGGTGCAGATGAGGCGGGGAGGGGTGCAGATGAGGCGGGGAGGGGTGCAGATGAGGCGGGGAGGGGTGCAGATGAGGCGGGGAGGGGTGCAGATGGGGCGGGGAGGGGTGCAGATGAGGCGGGGAGGGGTGCAGATGAGGCGGGGAGGGGTGCAGATGAGGCGGGGAGGGGTGCAGATGAGGCGGGGAGGGGTGCAGATGGGGCGGGGAGGGGTGCAGATGAGGCGGGGAGGGGTGCAGATGAGGCGGGGAGGGGTGCAGATGAGGCGGGGAGGGGTGCAGATGAGGCGGGGAGGGGTGCAGATGAGGCGGGGAGGGGTGCAGATGAGGCGGGGAGGGGTGCAGATGGGGCGGGGAGGGGTGCAGATGAGGCGGGGAGGGGTGCAGATGGGGCGGCGAGGGGTGCACATGAGGCGGGGAGGGGTGCAGATGGGGCGGGGAGGGGTGCAGATGAGGCGGGGAGGGGTGCAGATGGGGCGGGGAGGGGTGCAGATGAGGCGGGGAGGGGTGCAGATGAGGCGGGGAGGGGTGCAGATGGGGCGGGGAGGGGTGCGGATGAGGCGGGGAGGGGTGCAGATGGGGCGGGGAGGGGTGCAGATGAGGCGGGGAGGGGGGCAGATGGGGCGGGGAGGGGTGCAGATGAGGCGGGGAGGGGTGCAGATGAGGCGGGGAGGGGTGCAGATGAGGCGGGGAGGGGTGCAGATGGGGCGGGGAGGGGGGCAGATGGGGCGGGGAGGGGTGCAGATGGGGCGGGGAGGGGTGCAGATGAGGCGGGGAGGGGTGCAGATGAGGCGGGGAGGGGTGCAGATGGGGCGGGGAGGGGGGCAGATGAGGCGGGGAGGGGTGCAGATGAGGCGGGGAGGGGTGCAGATGAGGCGGGGAGGGGTGCAGATGGGGCGGGGAGGGGTGCAGATGAGGCGGGGAGGGGTGCAGATGAGGCGGGGAGGGGTGCAGATGGGGCGGGGAGGGGTGCAGATGAGGCGGGGAGGGGTGCAGATGAGGCGGGGAGGGGTGCAGATGGGGCGGGGAGGGGTGCAGATGAGGCGGGGAGGGGTGCAGATGAGGCGGGGAGGGGTGCAGATGAGGCGGGGAGGGGTGCAGATGAGGCGGGGAGGGGTGCAGATGAGGCGGGGAGGGGTGCAGATGAGGCGGGGAGGGGTGCAGATGGGGCGGGGAGGGGTGCAGATGAGGCGGGGAGGGGTGCAGATGGGGCGGGGAGGGGTGCAGATGGGGCGGGGAGGGGTGCAGATGAGGCGGGGAGGGGTGCAGATGGGGCGGGGAGGGGTGCAGATGAGGCGGGGAGGGGTGCAGATGAGGCGGGGAGGGGTGCAGATGAGGCGGGGAGGGGTGCAGGTGGGGCGGGGAGGGGTGCAGATGGGGCGGGGAGGGGTGCAGATGAGGCGGGGAGGGGTGCAGATGAGGCGGGGAGGGGTGCAGATGAGGCGGGGAGGGGTGCAGATGGGGCGGGGAGGGGTGCAGATGGGGCGGGGAGGGGTGCAGATGAGGCGGGGAGGGGTGCAGATGAGGCGGGGAGGGGTGCAGATGAGGCGGGGAGGGGTGCAGATGAGGCGGGGAGGGGTGCAGATGGGGCGGGGAGGGGTGCAGATGAGGCGGGGAGGGGTGCAGATGGGGCGGGGAGGGGTGCAGATGAGGCGGGGAGGGGTGCAGATGAGGCGGGGAGGGGTGCAGATGAGGCGGGGAGGGGTGCAGATGGGGCGGGGAGGGGTGCAGATGAGGCGGGGAGGGGTGCAGATGAGGCGGGGAGGGGTGCAGATGGGGCGGGGAGGGGTGCAGATGAGGCGGGGAGGGGTGCAGATGAGGCGGGGAGGGGTGCAGATGAGGCGGGGAGGGGTGCAGATGAGGCGGGGAGGGGTGCAGATGGGGCGGGGAGGGGTGCAGATGAGGCGGGGAGGGGTGCAGATGAGGCGGGGAGGGGTGCAGATGAGGCGGGGAGGGGTGCAGATGAGGCGGGGAGGGGTGCAGATGAGGCGGGGAGGGGTGCAGATGAGGCGGGGAGGGGTGCAGATGAGGCGGGGAGGGGTGCAGATGAGGCGGGGAGGGGTGCAGATGGGGCGGGGAGGGGTGCAGATGAGGCGGGGAGGGGTGCAGATGGGGCGGGGAGGGGTGCAGATGAGGCGGGGAGGGGTGCAGATGAGGCGGGGAGGGGTGCAGATGAGGCGGGGAGGGGTGCAGATGGGGCGGGTAGGGGTGCAGATTAGGCGGGGAGGGGTGCAGATGGGGCGGGGAGGGGTGCAGATGGGGCGGGGAGGGGTGCAGATGAGGCGGGGAGGGGTGCAGATGGGGCGGTCTCCGTCGCATGGGCGGGAGGGTTCGCATGCGAGAGGGTGAAGCAGGGTACGCGCGAGGAAAGTGTGCCGCTCAGTATTGCCAGGACGCCTGGAGAAGCTGAGTAAGGAAATCTGTGAGGAAGATGGAAGGACTTACATGATATGGTCGGGAAGTACGACATCGGCACATAGGATGTGGGAAATGGCCGTTGAGGGGTGCAGATGGGGCGGGGAGGGGTGCAGATGAGGCGGGGAGGGGTGCAGATGGGGCGGGGAGGGGTGCAGATGAGGCGGGGAGGGGGGCAGATGGGGCGGGGAGGGGTGCAGATGAGGCGGGGAGGGGTGCAGATGAGGCGGGGAGGGGTGCAGATGAGGCGGGGAGGGGTGCAGATGGGGCGGGGAGGGGGGCAGATGGGGCGGGGAGGGGTGCAGATGGGGCGGGGAGGGGTGCAGATGAGGCGGGGAGGGGTGCAGATGAGGCGGGGAGGGGTGCAGATGGGGCGGGGAGGGGGGCAGATGAGGCGGGGAGGGGTGCAGATGAGGCGGGGAGGGGGGCAGATGAGGCGGGGAGGGGTGCAGATGGGGCGGGGAGGGGTGCAGATGAGGCGGGGAGGGGTGCAGATGAGGCGGGGAGGGGTGCAGATGGGGCGGGGAGGGGTGCAGATGAGGCGGGGAGGGGTGCAGATGAGGCGGGGAGGGGTGCAGATGAGGCGGGGAGGGGTGCAGATGAGGCGGGGAGGGGTGCAGATGAGGCGGGGAGGGGTGCAGATGAGGCGGGGAGGGGTGCAGATGAGGCGGGGAGGGGTGCAGATGGGGCGGGGAGGGGTGCAGATGAGGCGGGGAGGGGTGCAGAGGCGGGGAGGGGTGCAGATGAGGCGGGGAGGGGTGCAGGTGGGGCGGGGAGGGGTGCAGATGGGGCGGGGAGGGGTGCAGATGAGGCGGGGAGGGGTGCAGATGAGGCGGGGAGGGGTGCAGATGAGGCGGGGAGGGGTGCAGATGGGGCGGGGAGGGGTGCAGATGGGGCGGGGAGGGGTGCAGATGAGGCGGGGAGGGGTGCAGATGAGGCGGGGAGGGGTGCAGATGAGGCGGGGAGGGGTGCAGATGAGGCGGGGAGGGGTGCAGATGGGGCGGGGAGGGGTGCAGATGAGGCGGGGAGGGGTGCAGATGGGCGGGGAGGGGTGCAGATGAGGCGGGGAGGGGTGCAGATGAGGCGGGGAGGGGTGCAGATGAGGCGGGGAGGGGTGCAGATGGGGCGGGGAGGGGTGCAGATGAGGCGGGGAGGGGTGCAGATGAGGCGGGGAGGGGTGCAGATGGGGCGGGGAGGGGTGCAGATGAGGCGGGGAGGGGTGCAGATGAGGCGGGGAGGGGTGCAGATGAGGCGGGGAGGGGTGCAGATGAGGCGGGGAGGGGTGCAGATGAGGCGGGGAGGGGTGCAGATGAGGCGGGGAGGGGTGCAGATGGGGCGGGGAGGGGTGCAGATGAGGCGGGGAGGGGTGCAGATGAGGCGGGGAGGGGTGCAGATGGGGCGGGGAGGGGTGCAGATGAGGCGGGGAGGGGTGCAGAGGCGGGGAGGGGTGCAGATGAGGCGGGGAGGGGTGCAGGTGGGGCGGGGAGGGGTGCAGATGGGGCGGGGAGGGGTGCAGATGAGGCGGGGAGGGGTGCAGATGAGGCGGGGAGGGGTGCAGATGAGGCGGGGAGGGGTGCAGATGGGGCGGGGAGGGGTGCAGATGGGGCGGGGAGGGGTGCAGATGAGGCGGGGAGGGGTGCAGATGAGGCGGGGAGGGGTGCAGATGAGGCGGGGAGGGGTGCAGATGAGGCGGGGAGGGGTGCAGATGGGGCGGGGAGGGGTGCAGATGAGGCGGGGAGGGGTGCAGATGGGGCGGGGAGGGGTGCAGATGAGGCGGGGAGGGGTGCAGATGAGGCGGGGAGGGGTGCAGATGAGGCGGGGAGGGGTGCAGATGGGGCGGGGAGGGGTGCAGATGAGGCGGGGAGGGGTGCAGATGAGGCGGGGAGGGGTGCAGATGGGGCGGGGAGGGGTGCAGATGAGGCGGGGAGGGGTGCAGATGAGGCGGGGAGGGGTGCAGATGAGGCGGGGAGGGGTGCAGATGAGGCGGGGAGGGGTGCAGATGAGGCGGGGAGGGGTGCAGATGAGGCGGGGAGGGGTGCAGATGAGGCGGGGAGGGGTGCAGATGGGGCGGGGAGGGGTGCAGATGAGGCGGGGAGGGGTGCAGATGAGGCGGGGAGGGGTGCAGATGAGGCGGGGAGGGGTGCAGATGAGGCGGGGAGGGGTGCAGATGGGGCGGGGAGGGGTGCAGATGAGGCGGGGAGGGGTGCAGATGAGGCGGGGAGGGGTGCAGATGAGGCGGGGAGGGGTGCAGATGAGGCGGGGAGGGGTGCAGATGAGGCGGGGAGGGGTGCAGATGAGGCGGGGAGGGGTGCAGATGAGGCGGGGAGGGGTGCAGATGGGGCGGGGAGGGGTGCAGATGAGGCGGGGAGGGGTGCAGATGGGGCGGGGAGGGGTGCAGATGAGGCGGGGAGGGGTGCAGATGAGGCGGGGAGGGGTGCAGATGAGGCGGGGAGGGGTGCAGATGGGGCGGGGAGGGGTGCAGATGAGGCGGGGAGGGGTGCAGATGGGGCGGGGAGGGGTGCAGATGGGGCGGGGAGGGGTGCAGATGAGGCGGGCAGGGGTGCAGATGGGGCGGTCTCCGTCGCATGGGCGGGAGGGTTCGCATGCGAGAGGGTGAAGCAGGGTACGCGCGAGGAAAGTGTGCCTCTCAGTATTGCCAGGACGCCTGGAGAAGCTGAGTAAGGAAATCTGTGAGGAAGATGGAAGGACTTACATGATATGGTCGGGAAGTACGACATCGGCACATAGGATGTGGGAAATGGCCGTTGAAGGGTGCATATATGTGGGTGGGCGGTGTTCGGTTAGTTGGAGAGTAGTTGACACTGGGATAAGCCGTGGATGGAAGGCAGGGGCTCGGGGTCGTACGGAAGGAGTTTGGGGAAGGGGGCGGGGGCGGGGGCTCCGAATGGCTCCCGCCTGCCCGCACGCAGCCGGGGCATGTGCATGCGGGCCCGCTAGTGCCGTACGACTGAGCCGGGGACCTCAGGAGGGCAGCTGTGGGGTGACGGCAAGCAGCTCGGACCCGAAGAAAGGGGATGACATGCGGCTACACACACCTCTGTGTGGACACAACCTCCAGGAGGCCGTGTGGAACGGGGGGAGGACGCAACGGAAAACACAACGGCTTCAGGAACTACCCGATCAGGTCGCGGAAGAAAAAGAGTCAGCGATTGTGCGCTTCCCTAAGCAGTCGCGTTCGTACTTTCCGCAACCCCCCCTCTCTCCCCATCTGGTTCTCCCTCCCTTGGACCCACCCCTCGTACACATCTCCGCTGGCGTACACCTGCCTCCCCAGCCCGTGCTTGCTGTCCCTCAGCCAGCCGCCCTGATAGCGGGACAGCAAGTCCGGTGACTCCCACGTGCCCACTCCACTCATGCAGCCATCGCGCCATTCGCCTGGGCGTGGGGAGGATATCGGCGCATCAGGTCAGGTAGGCGCAAGGATTGGGGCGGGGCAGGTCGGAGATGGCTTGAGAGGGGACACAGTGGGAAAGACGTGGGCGCAGAGTGGGAACAAAAAGGGGACAGGTGCGGCTGGGAGTTGTGTCAGCCAGCCGGTTCACAAAAACCTCTCAATCATCTGCATCTGCACCTCCACGCCCGGGTTACGTCACCCTCCAAATGCGACCCCCACATGCCACCCAAGACAAATCCCAACCCGAACCACCCGCTCAACCCGGGACCCATCACCATGATATGTGGCGCCACTGGGCCACGTGTATTTGCCAATACCGTGCCGTACACCCTCCTGCGATAAGCGTGCAGTTTTGGATCTCAACTTCTGGATGGGCTTGGGGAGGTTTTAGCCGAGCCTCAGCTGCATATGGGGGGGCCCTGGCTGCCGGGCTTATGGAAAAAATAATGGCCATCCATTCCCTCCCCTCCACTCACTGACCACCCCGAGAAATCCAAACGGCTCCCGGATGTCAGTGAGGAATCCCGGCTAGATCAGGCCGGGTACTTACGCGCAGGCCGTTACGGCGGCGTATCGCTACCCCCCATCAGCCTCGCCCTCCCGCCACCCCGGGTACCTTCCAGCTTCCCTCGAACACGCTGCCGTCCCGCCATGTGTACTTGCCCTCTCCATCGGGCTGTCACGGAAGCAGGGAAGATCCAGTGCGTTAGAAAGACCGACGGCGACAGCAAACCGAGGAAAAGATGGTTAAAGCGACTATAGAAAAAGAGCGATTGAATATAGTAATTCTGAGATATGATCAGCGAGTGAGTAACGTTGCAGCATGGTGTTGTATGACTGCAGATTGGAAGTGTGTCCGTTGATGCCCCGCATACGTCACATTCGGCAGGCAAGGCTGTAACACTCACAAATCCCGATTGCGACCAGGTACCAATGTAAACGTCTCCGTTCCCGAACTGCTTTGTCTTAGTGGCGTATTCGTCCTCAGCCATGATGCTTGGCTAGCTGCAGTAAGGGAAGCTGCGGTTACATGGATCTTCTCAAAGGTTTGATTTTTTAATAATATAATTTTATGCTCAATGAGCATTATGACACGTTGAAGGGGAAACGCTAAAACGGAACCGTCGGTGTTATTAGTGTAAATGCGCTCCAAAAGACATAAATAGAAATTAGCCTGGCGCTATCAAGAATCTATACTTATGAACGGAGTAAGATGTGCTCCTTGCCACGAAAACCTTGGATTTCGGATGCATCGGTCAGGTCCTGGTTACAACGGCCAGGCCGTATGGAAGCGCTTCCATTCTAAAATTGAGTTCTCTAGTTCCATTCCCAATTCTAGTCATTGGTACAAGGCATGAAATAATTGTATATGTGGAGTGCATATGTTCAGTTTTATGTTGGCATGCTGATGAAAGTGTACCTTGTGTACGAAACTGATGTGCTGTATGTTTGACCATAGATTACGACCAGCAGAGGAAAGGAAGGAACATCAAACTTACGAATTAGCGCGTTAGCCTGACAGACAGGTGGCCTTTCCCGGCATTCAACCAAGCATGTTTTCCTTATAACAGGTCTGCTTGCTCAGATGGCAACAATGGCAAACCAACCGCATAGATAACGATTCGGTGAGTCGTCAAAGCTCGTCTCTCCATGATGGTACATGGATTCATCCTCTGTCATTGGACTTCCTGCCGACTTTACTGCGTGAACTTCAGAGCCATGCAATGGTGATGCGTATTTTGCAACCCTTATTGATAGGAAACAGCATAGGTCTCCATAGGTTGTTGCCTTAGGATAGTTGATGTCACAACACAAATAGATATTAAGGAACCTTCCTTCCATTTCTACGCTCCTGTGTTTGGAAACCGTCAGTGTAAAATAGTTGACTTAATCAAACATGTTGAGAGATCTATACAACGTTGGTATGCAGCAAGAAGGCTTCATAATTGCCTTCTTCAGGTGATGGACTTTGTCAGTCAAAAGAATGTTCATTTTTGGTTAGATTTTAAACCTTTTTTTGTAGAGGTTATAACATATTTGTAATAGCACAACGGACCGCATACTCAGGAGGCGTAGTATGATGTACGATATATCGTACGCGACAGTTCTTTGTTTGCACCTTCCTTTTCCATAGCAGGTAGTAAGATGTATTCTCTTTGGAATGTGCAGAATGTATATAACGTCTCAGTGATGTGAACTAATGGGGTCTTGTGTGAAGATGCATAGAGTATTTAGTGGAACGAAGCCTGCCTTATGAATTTAGATTAATTCGTAAGACATGAAAAAGAATATTTTTATCTATCCTTGCGACAGTTTTGTTGGGAGGTCGGTTGCAAATGCTTTTTCGGTGAGCCAGTCAGCGTCGTTATACCTAACAGCGTCAACATAACTCATAAGAAATTCATGAAGTGCATGGCCTTCCCAACAACGTGGTTGTGATGCAGGCCGCGGGTCATGCAGTGTCGGGCCTCGCCATCGAGGGCCTCAATATACCTTCGTCAGTCAAAACCGCTATTCGGGTAAGTCCAAAGTTACTACGTTCTTGTCATTTCTGGTCCATGTTCTACTTATCATTCAGAACCGGTCCGAGGGTCATTGGGCGCAATGTACTGCATACAGGAAGCTCTCATTTGCAATCCTCAAATTTAACTTCCATCCCTTCTTTCCCATAAAAGCAGAACAACACTGCGCCACACACTCGCACACATACACACTATCCCCTTCGCGCTTACCGGTGTCCTGTGTCGGCTCCAAATTCCACCTCCTTACCGGCCACGGCTTCCGCACCTGGCTCTTGCAGGTGACCGACCCTGATGCCGCAATAGCCCAGAAGCAGCTACTGCTCACCGCTGATGTAGTTATTTACGACCTGCTAGGCAACGAACGCGCGACGCGGGATGCTGTTGTCCAGCTCACCCAGCAGCCGGTGGGTACAAGTAATCCCCCACCTGGCTGGAGGGGGCTGTGAAACGCCCCCGGAAGGTGCTGACGGTGGTGCCGCTGGTGGAGGGGCACCGAGAGCATTTGCCTTTTGAAAATGAGGAGGAGGGGGATAGGGCGCGTGATGCGGAAGGATGTGGACAGGGTGTTCGCCGGGTTAAGGTTAGGCTGCCCTTCCTGTCACACCGTCCCGGGCACAATACCCTGGAATACGAGGATATGTCTGTCTCTCTTTCTGTATTTTGTGGTATCCTTAAGTGTATTTCGCTTTCATTATGTGAGACATGACGGCAGTGGCGATGTAAACATCTGCCCATACACACAAGAGCGGATCCTAAATCTCCCCACCCGCCCTACCATCAACCTCCCTCTCGCAGTACGGTGGTCGGGAGGTTTTGTTCGTGGCCGTGTCATCGCCGCTGGTCTGGGCGGCCACTCGGCCAAACCCCTCGACGCTCTTCGCAGCAGCGGCGGGGCCAGGGGGCGGGCCGGGGGGAGGAGCAACGGGCAGCAGCGGCGAGTGGGGCGGTGGCGAGGGCCAGGGGGGTGGTGCGGATGAGGACGGGATGGGCGTTGATGGGCTAGATGATGCGCCATGGCCCGGAGCGGGAGGGCCCAATGGTTCCGGAGCTGGTACTGGATCTGGGTACGGTGACGAGCTGTCGGCCCCGGATTCCGCCCTGGGTGCCCCCGTCTCGGACAGCGGCCGGGAAGATCGGCCGTTCAGTCCCCTCGCAGTGGCGCCCACATTCAGAGCGCCCGAGGACGTCCCCCGCAGGTGGGGAGGTAGCGGTAAGGGGTTCCTGAAGGGGTGGGAGTCCCAGTCCCAGTCGGTCGTCACGGGTTCAGTCGTCCAGTAGTGCTCGCTCGTGCGCGCCTCAACACAACCACTCGCAACGGGAGGAAAGGGCCACACAAACACAGTCGCCAGCTGCCCAGTATCACCGCACCTGTTTGGAATGGGGTCATGTGTTAATGGGGTCTGGTTTGCTGTTCCGGAATCTTGCGAGGGTGTCTATGTGTGTGTGTGTCATATCACCTCTCATGCTCGCCCCGGTGTTGGTAATGCCGCTTCCTGCCACTGCCCGCCCTTACCCTGCTGGTGACCCCCTCCCCCAAAAGGCTCCCCGCGGCGACCGCTCGGGCAGCTTTGGCGGTTGAGCACCTCGTGCTACGTGCTGGGCGCCGTGGCAAGCTGCGTACGGTAGTTGTGTGCCCGGGGTTGCTGTACGGCGGAGGCGAAGATGACCTGGCCTTCTGTAGCGCGTTCAAGGTATGCGGGTACGGCTTTTCGTTGTTCCCCGTATCGCTCCCCACCCGGGCATCGCTGTCGGGGCGAGGGAGGGGAAAGGGGGGAGGGGGGAGCGAGCCAGGCACCCACCTCCGGCGATGAAGTAGGGGCAGCAACACACGGCGACCCACGAACAGACCCTCCCCACACGAACATGCCAAACCCGCACGGCTCCCACAGCGTGACGAAAGATAGTCCTCCAAAGCAATACACACACACATACACGTGCGCGTGGAGAGACGGTGTCGCGTCCCATACAAGGAGCCAACCGGCTCCAGGACCAAGGGAAGCTTATCTTCCGTACATTTTGCGGATGAAAAGTGATTTATATTTGAAGATGAAAGCCAAACTCACTGAGGGAGGGAAAGGTGCGGCTGGGCGGACAGACGGAGGGATGCCTCGTGCAGCTAGCCTTGGTTGGGGTTGCTGGCAGGGTTGGGGGTTTACAGGGGAGAAGGGGAGATTGTCACAAATCCTAGATTTATCTGTCTGTTCGTCCGTCCGTCTGTGTGTTTGGTCTGTCTCCCTTGTAGCCCGCTCCGCAACTTCGTGGCGCAATCCCCTTCCTCGTCATGTCCCCTGCCTGAGGCTGTAGGCTGCCTGGACGTGGCAGTGCCGATCGACCCGTGGATTTGCCTCCGCCATTGCCGCAGCTACTGCCGCTGACGGCAGCAATGGAGGCACGGAACCTGCCATTGAACACGGCAGCGCACCTCCTCGTCTATTAGTGTACGGCAGGGGCACCAACGTAATCCCCACTCTGCACGTGGCTGATCTGGCAGCTTACTTAATGGCGCTGGCGGGGGTGGGGACGGGGGCGGGCGTAGAGGGACAAGCTCCCGGGATGACGGTTGCGGCGGCAGCGGGAGGTGCAGCGGGGGCCGCAACCGGTTGCTACGCCACCAGTACACCCCCCAACGCAGTGGCGAATGGCGCCTTTAGTGCGCTGATGGGCAGTACATTCGGTTTCGGAGGTTCCGCCGCCGGAGGCACCTCGAGCGGCGGCAATAGCAACTACCTGCTTGTGACGGACGGCAGTCGCTTCACGCAGATGGAGCTGATGGCGGCCATTGCGGCTGCGCTGGGGGTGGGGCCGGAGGAGGGAGCAATCCAGTGAGTAAGAGGAGAAGGCGCGCGAGAGCGGGGTAAACATCCGCCTGGATGTGTGTTTGTGTGTGGGGAGGGGGTTTGGCAGCTTATCCGTGTAGACCGGGAGGCTCATATCAGCGGCGAGGATCATTCTGACGGGTCTTGTCGAAGAACGGCGAAAACGTCCAACTAAAACTGTGAAGGGTGGGAGGTTGGGGGGCTGGCATGGAGAAAACGGGATATAGGGCTTAGAGATGGGGCTATCTGCAGCCTTCCCCCTACGCCCCCCGTCCGCCTTCCCCCTACTCTCCCCTGGTCGCAGGACCATCCCCGAGACCGAGCTGCACCTGCACCCCGCCCCGCTGCGGAGCCGCATGCTGCTGGATCTCAGTCTCGTCACCACCCCGCTGCCTCCCCCGAACCCCTCCGCCCCGCCCCCCGTCTTCTCGCTCTCCCGCCTCGGCGGCCTCACCGCCCACTTGCCCGATGTCGTCACAGAGTTCCGGAATGCGCGCAACCTAAACCCCCTGAGGCTACTGGTGACCGGTCCGCCCCTCAGCGGCAAAACACATCTGGCCAGGCGCCTTGCACACCGGTACGGACTGACGTACATCAATGTGCCACTGCTGCTGGCGGCGGCGGCGGACTCCACCGTCGCGGTTGCGGCGGGTCTGAGCCCCTCCCTGGACCCGTCTCTCCTCCGTCAGGCTCAGTTGGAGGTGGCTGCAGGTCCCAGCTCTTCCCCCAACCCCAAGGAGAAGGAGAAGGAGAAGGAGGGACCCAACCCGGGCTGGCTGCCGACCGGGGGCCGGGTGTCAGCTCGTACGCTGGGTGCGCTGCTGGCCGCCGCGCTGGCGGACCCGCGCTGTGCGGCGCGCTGCCGGGGCTTTGTGCTTGACGGCTACCCGCGCAGTGCCGCCCAGGCCCGAGCGGCCTTCTATACGCTGCAGGTGGACGAGGCGGCGATGGCGGCGATGGCGGCGGAGCAGTCGCATGTGAGTACACAGGGGCAGAGGGGAGGGCAGAGGGAGGAAAAAGGGACGGTTGTCGGTGCGGGTGGATTTGACGTGCGCCTCCGTGCGTGTATGCCATCAGGTGGCCACTGAGGCTTACGGCCGCCAACCGCCGCCGCGGTCCTCACCCTTGAATTACACACACACTCTCTCCGCACTCCTCCCCCTCGTCCCCGAAGGCCAAGTTGGGGCCGCACAAGAGCCACCGGGGTGACCGGGGCGGAGACCGGGCCGCCAGCCTGGTAGCCACTCCGAGCACACCCAACGTGGCGGCGGCGCTCACCGCCACTCTGGGGGGCTGTGCCGACATCCTGGACGTGCCGCCCGCGATGAAGCTTGTGCCCAATCCGCTGACGGCGCCCACCCACGTCATCGAGCTGGACGTGACGGAGGCGGAGCTCAGGGCTCGCCTGGCGGCGGTCATTGCGGCGGCGGACGAAGCCGTCACCCGTGTCACCGGTAGGTTGGGGGGCCGAAAGGGATCGGGAGGAGGGTGCTGGTTGACGTACCTGTGGGGGGGGAGACTTGAGGGAAGTGTCCCTCCCGGGAGGGATGATGAGAGCGCCAGTTAAGAATAGGAATAGGCAACCCCTAACCCCCTTTTGGGATTACAACGGCTCACATCACATCACATCACATCACGACGCTGTACTGAGGAACCGTTCAATCCCTCCCTCTCCCTCGTGACGCTCTCCCGCCCTCTCATGGCGCTAAGGTGAGCCAAGCACCTTGTCCGACGACAAGAAGGCTCCAGGGGGGCCTGTCGCCAAGAAGCCGGCGTCCACTGCGGGCGTCCCTGGAGGAAAGGGCGGGCTGGCGGCCGGGGTGGTGCCTCGCGACCTCACACTGGCGTCAGCGCTGGGACACAACAGCGAGGCGGGATTTGCGAGGCGTATGGCGGCTTATACGGGCTGGCGAGCGGAGGACTCGGCAGACCTGCGCTCCAGGGTAGCGGCGGCACAGGCGGCCTGGGAGGCGGAGGTGACGCGGCAGGAGGCGGAGAAAGCGAGACGAGCGGCGGAGGCGGGCACACTCAAGGCGAAGCGCCGCCGGGCGCGTGCGACGGCGGCAGCGGCGGTGACGGGTACGGAATCTCCTGAGGGCGACGAGGACGACGTAGCGGCTGGCAACATCCCAGACCGGGGGCTGGTGGTCACGGCGGCGGCGGCGTCCAGTCCCGAGATGCCTCAACATGGAGGCCTTATGGCGCTGAGCTTAGATGCTGCCGGCGCCACTCATGTGCGGCTGTCCAACCCCACGCTTCCCCTGGGACCAATAGTCACCATTGCCGTGCAGCCGCCCCCACAAGCAGCGCTGATTGCGATGGGCGCCGCGGCAGCCACGTCAGGCAACGCAGGGCCAACCTCGATTGCGGCCTCCGTCAGCGCCGCTGCGGCGCAGGTTTTGTCGTCACCGCCTGCGCCCCCGACGCCACCACTTGTTCTCCCGGAGCGCGCCGTGGAAGTGGTCATGGGTCCGCCGCACAATCTGGTGGGATTCCCGGAGCCCGGTCCAACCACCGTACAATCGGACGCAGCGGTAGCGACAGAGCCAAGGGCTGCTGTGGTGACGACGGCACCAACAACGGCGCCACCGCCTCCATCAAGTCTGGCGGCAGCAGCAGCAGCGGCGGGAGCACCCCCGCCAGCAATGTTCGTAACAGCAACGGGACCACTCAAGGCCGGCCTGCCGCCTCCACAGTTTGTGAGCAGCGCCGTTATCGAACGAGCTGATGCGGCCCTCCCTGGTGCCACTGCCATCACCGCCGCGCCCGACACTGACTTTAAGACGGCTGAGTCGTGGACTCCTCGTTCCTCGCTTTCGCCTCTGCCGCCCGTAGCGGCTGCTGCTGCGGAGACGATGACTGTTCAGGTGGAGGCTGTTGCGGCGGGTGCCGAGGCGTCTTACGGCTACCGCTGGCGAGGAAGCCGCGGATTTGCCGTACGACGCTACCTCTTGCGCCGTGTGATTCCAGTTGTGACGGCGGCGCTGGCGGAGGTTGCTCTAGCGCGGACCGGGAGTTCCGTACCTCCTGGCAGCGTAGGTTTAGTGCAGAGCTCGGGCGGGTCATTCGGACAGGCCCCAGGAGGCGGCGGAAGCGGCAGCGGGAGTGCACCCGGGTCGAGAGCGGGAACCCCTGGGGAGGTGCCTAGCCAGCTGGCGGCAGCGGCAGTGGCAGCGGCGGCGACAGTGGCGGCTTCAGGTGCCCAGGGAGCGGCTCCTGGGCCGGGTAGTACCGGCAAGGACGCGCTGCTGCACGTGGCTCGAGCGCTAGCGGCGGCGGCGGCGGAGGCGGAGGCGGCGTTTCAAGATCCGTACTCGGATCCGTCTTACGCCATTCAGCTGGCCAAGATTGACGCCAAGGCAGCGCGGGAGGCAGCGCGGGCGGCGTCAGCGGCCGCTAAGGCTGAGAGGTATGCGGGAGGGGCTCGAGAGGGTGGTATGTGTGGAAGAGGCGGGGATGTGGGTTGAGGAGTGCAGCGGGAGGAGCGGTGTGTATGGATGGGTGAGTGGGGTCGGGATCGCGGAAGGGCTTCGATTGTCTTTGCGATGGCTGGCACATGGGCTGAGTGGGGGTGGGGGTGTTTTTTGCTGCCGCCTCTCCCCTTCTTCTCCCGTATTCGGGGTGATTCATGTCCCCTCCCTCCTCCCTCCCTCCCTCCTCCCTCCCTCCCTCCTCCCTCCCTCCCTCCTCCCGCCCTCCATTCCGCCATTGGCTATTTGCGACAGGGAGGCGGCGGCGAGACAGCACGTGCACCCGAGCAACGAGGAGCAGCAGCAGCAGCAGGCGTGAGCAGGAAAAGCTACAGGGCAAGGAAATAGTCAGCGTTTGTCCGTCCGACATCTGTCTCTCGCTGGTGGTGCTGCAACCACATGACCGTTATATGGTTGGCAGAGTGGATGGACGGATTGGCGGCGGATGTTGGCATGAGGTGACAACCGCCATAGTTGTGATGGTGTACACGGCATACCTAGCTAGGTGCAAATGTTGGCCAAGTGGATGCGTGTCGGGGATCCCCAGCCAGGTCAGTGTAGGGGGTGTCATCAGCCACCAGGTAGCAGCGGTGGATGCCGCCGCTGACGGCGACCAGATGCCAGCCAGGTATCCCCGTGGTAGTATGACAGGTGCCCGCTAGGTGCCCTATGAGGGGGGCAGATCCGAGATACCCTCTCTTGGTGGTGGTGGGGTGGGGGGAGTTTTCTACCCACATTACCTGGGGCAGTACAGCGTGCCTTTGCTGTGGCTCATCCTACGTCGTCCAAATGGAAGTGATATGTCCCGGGTACGACACAGTCCTCTGTGACTCGTACATGTCTCCGTTGTGACGATGAGGGCGGGGACCATCCTTCTGAATTTACACACTGCGAACGGGTGGCTGATGCAGCGGCTGAGACACCACTCTTCACGTGGTGAATTCCACCAGCCCAGCCCGCTTGAAGTCTCGCTCACAGCAGAGAAGCTGCGGACATGCAGGTGGCTCCCCTCACTGCTGCCTCATAGCTTCTGCTATGCAGAGCCCCTCTGTCACCCCAACCCCCACCCCGTGCAACACCGCTAGCCCTTCGCTGAGTCAATTGCTGTCCCCACGCCCGGCCAACTGGCTATGATACAAGCAAGGTGATATTCCCAGGTTGCTCAGCGAGCCAGCCAGCCAGCCAGCGTAATCCCTAAAACCCTCAAATTCGCAATCCGATTCGCAGTCGGCACAGACGGCGGACCCCACAGTCGGATACATGCCATGTATAGTGCGCGGGGCCCTATGGAGATTTTATCACTGACAGCTGTAGCGGCCGCACCAGATATACAGCCGCAGTCCTGACCTGGCCCCACCTCGGGCGACATATTGACCTGTGCCCCGTGCTCGTGATGGCGCGTACTAAGTTGGGGTTAATACCGGGGTGCCAGGTTGGTGGGTACACAACCTGACGGCAACCCATTTCCCCCAATTTAGTCCTGCAATTGTATGGAGTAATGGAGGCCCATCGGGGCTCCGATCCGTAAAATTCAGCGTTGACTATCAAAATGCATCCCCCGTTTATTCTCTCTTGCCTTCAAAGGCTTCTCGGCTCCACCGTCACTTCCGCAAATATTACATAGTTTGAATGCCGTACGACGTATGACGTCTGTCTTCATTATGGGCAATCCTGCACTTCCAAGATATTCAATCACATCAGATCCCCCTCCCCGTCCTCCTCAGCTCTCGGTCGGGAGCGGACATGGTCTCATGTGCAGCCCGGGGGCGCGAGCTTACCGAGGCTCGCCGCTGCACACTTGCGGCAGACGGAACCATGTTGCCGGACACGACCCACCGGCAGGTGGCCGTCAGCGACAACTCCCTACGTCAGCAAATCATTCCGCAGCTACGGGGTTGTTTCCTTCTCTTGTACCGTACGGTTCCTTGTCAACTCGGACTTAGGTTCGTTTTGGGTGGGCAGGGCCGGGTTGCTTTTGTGTTCTGTGCCGTTGCCCTCGTGTTGTGACCTTCCGGACGAAGCGCGTTTCCTCGCGGACGCCACTGCTTTGGAGCACGGCGACTTTTACGCTGTGGGCGACCTCGGCATCAGCTGGAGTGGAACCCAGAGCAGGAGAGTTATTTCTGCACTTTCATCGCGTCCCTTCATCGCTTTTCTTCTGACCCCACGCCTTTGTAACTGTCTACTGCTCCTCTATCGCTTTGTCCCTGCACTATGTTGCCTGCATGCACATGCCCCTGGTGCGAGCGGGCTAGTGGGTGGCATTCGTTGCCCCAGCCCGTGCTTTCCACAACCATTCTTTCCCCCTGTCACCCTCATCATCTTTCCCTTTTCTTGCGCCCCCTCGCCCCGCGTCATAATCTGTGGCCCGCTTCCTTCTTTCACAACTGCGCCGTACAACACCCTTCCCGGTTTTCCTCTCATTCCCGCATATCCCCATGCCGTACTCTTCGACTGTCGTTGTTTAGTTTTAAGTTGCGAGACACTCATATCCCCGAACATCGTTACAGTTAAACTCCGTGGGTGCTGAAGTAGAATTTGCTCTTTATGGAAAAATAGTAACTTTGCATTTTAAAATTCGTTTTTGGCCACCGTCTGCAAACCAAATATAGTAGGCACTAAATGAAGAGCTACGGCTGGTATTTTGAGGGGAAGAAGAAGAAAAAGCAGAAATTTCAAGAGGATTAGAATTTAATCATGTTTTTCTTTAGAAGGTCAGCCAAAACGAATCCCTTACGGCATGTGGCCTTAGTTTTCTGTTACTTTCTGTATTTAGATTATACTGCATGAACAAATCTAATCCGTTTTCCAAACCTGAAGGCATACCAGTTCGCTAAGTTCGAGGCACATAACCGCTTTAGCGATGCTAGAGTTTTTATCAAATATATAAAAACCCTGCCATTACCCCACATCCAACTTCCAGAGGAACTCCATCCTTCTTCCAAGTTTCATTCAATACTTTCTGGCTATTCCTTCAGTTCTTGCTCGTTTACGGCAAAACTCAGCGGCACAATTTTCCTCGGGTTCCTTAGCCTCGGTTCCTTAGCCTTGCTCTAACTGCCTTGAACCTGTCCTCTCGCGTCTTCTTTGCTTTTGCGCTCACTCGACGTCTTCTCCCTCTCGCATGTGCAAGCCCTTCCCCCGTTTGGTTGCGACCGCCACCGTGGTCCCAGGTGAGTGGGTTCGCACCGAACCTTGGTTCGGTTGGTACGCACGCGCGCTTTGAGCTGGCCGGGTTGGGTGGATGGGTTGGTTGGGTTCAGGCGCATGTAAATTCTCTTCATAGGTGGGTCGGGAGGAGCACTCGCGTGACAGCGCCAGCGCGAGCGGTTAGGTCAGGTTCGCCTCGGACTCAGTACGGATTTCACTTCACTCCCAGCAATACGGCCGATAGTTTACATAATTACGGTTTCTCTTCTTGTATTGCTTTAATGCGTGGCCTTGGCGACCTCCTCCTTACGTTACAGCTAATTTCCACACTCCTGACGTTGGACGACGTCTGCCATCATTCGACCCTGTCGGTTAGTCCTCGTTTTATCAGTATCAGCACAAGGATTTGTTTTATTGGACATCCCTCCCCCTCCCCCTCCCCCACCTTAACACCCAGGTGGGGATGTACACGGACTCCCACAGGTGGCTCCCACACGTGGCTCCCACACGTGGCTCCCACGACCATCCGCCTCAATATCAACGTGACGAAATGCCTCCAGCTCCCTCCCCTCTATCCCCTCAGCAATACCTACGTACAATCACGAATTACACAAAGTTCTCTTCCGCAGCTCCCCCGGCTCGGGCCCATCTCGATACACACACCCCACGACATACCCGGCATAGCAACCAGCAGGTAGTCCCGGGGACCCCCACTAAAGGGAGATCTGCCGTACATGACGGGATCCGGATCCGGCCAGCGAAACCAGCCCAACCCCAGTTCCCCTCCAGGGGTAAGTGTCCGGGTCTCAGAGGTCTCAGCCACTGCTCCAAGAGGCAAAGGCAGCAGCGCCCGCAGGTGGTAAGGTGAGGGGCCGCTGGAAGTCGCACTCGTGGAACCAGCAACACCATGGCGGCTGCTTTCCCCCCGCCGCTCCCCCCCGCCCCCTTCCCCCTTTAACTCCCCCTGCCCCCGTCTTCGAACTGGTCATTGGCTCCCGCATCCGGGTCGTCCGGGTGCAGCACCTGCAAGTCCGCACCCACATCATGGCTGAGCGGGGTGAGAGCCAGCTGCGCGATGACGGCCATACATCGGGTCCCACCATTGGTCCAGGGGACCTGAGAAGGGGCAGACAGGCAGGCAGGCAAAAGGTGAAAGTAGTGACCGCTCAACAGCGAGGTGTGTGAGGAAGGGGGAGAGGTTACGGGCGCACGGGAAATGCGGTTTGGAACTGTACGGCACATAGGGATTGTCTGTGACCCTGCACCTGGCATACCGCACAAGTATCCATCAGCTGGCATCCTGTCTTCTGGATGGTGGTACCAGTAGTGTTATGCTGTAAATAAAACATGCTCTATGAGCCCGAACAATCAGAATATATAGTAAGGGACAGCACAGACAGACGGTGTACAGCATATACCCAAAAGTTGTGTTATTTGGGTTTGTGGCGTGAGACCGATGGATGTCCATCATATGAATGCCATATGAGATAATTCACGCTTTCGCATTCGGGCCTACAAAATCACTGTATTTCGTGAATACAATACAATATAGTGCGGTTACTCGAACCAGGATCTCATGAGCACAAACATGATAACGGTCGTAAGGCAGCAGCCAATCACCATACATGATCTCCTCATATAGACCCACACGAGCTCATAGATCCTCCTGACTGCTGCGCCACCTAACGCGGTCTACTGTATGGAAACCTTTTAAATGTTGGGACGTCATTTGTTTATATCTATTACTGAATGTCATGGTGTGGTACGTGTGGTGTGCGTGTCCTGTGATTAGGGTAGATGTAATGTGTATAAGTATAATAGGTATGCAAGATTATGTGTCCCGGCCCTATGGGTCTGGCTCTAGGTCGGGTATTCGGCTGGGACGCGGACAAGTGTGGGACGGAAGCCGGCGGATAGGAAGTGGGAAGTGAAAGATAGATCATTTTGCACGGGGCGGGAGTTTCCGAGCCCAGACGAGTTGGG